>JAMXBD010005053.1:0-29299 GCA_024138025.1 Combretum micranthum
AGTGTTTCATTTTTGGCATCGTCATTCTAAAGCTTTAAGCTTATTGGAAGGTCCTTGATGCATGAAACCTTCATTACACTTTACCTATATCACCTATGGAGCTTTGGGAAGAAGATTTGCCTTAGAATCTTTAAGAATGAAGTGTGGAATGTCATGGAAGGAAGAAGGGGGCAGCTTGTGTTCTTGAGGAAACAAGAACAAGAACAAGCAGAAAAGAGAGGAAAAAGAGAGAGAAAAAGGTTAAAGAACGAAAGAGGGAAGTGAGTAAATAAAGGAGAGAGAGAAAATGGTGTTTTAATTATAAAAAAAAAGAAAAAAAATAAAACAAGGCAGCTCATGTGTGTGTGTGCTGCACGTGAATGTGTGGAGGGAGGAGAGAGGATTGATGATGAAATTTGACTTGAAAATAATTTGTGTAATAAATGTGTAATGTAGCTTTCTTAAGAAGGACTAGAAATAATTATTTTAGTCAAAATGGAGTAAAATGAAAGGACAATGGCAGCCATAAGAGGGTCAAAATCTACCATGAAGTGTGGGTTAATGTGTAGAAAGATTGAAGTGAAAAGGAAGTGATATGTGTAGGTGTACTTGAAGGTATGGGTTGTAAATGTACTTTTTAATAAAATAAAACAAAAAAATAAAATTAGAAAATTTATTCCAAATATTTTGTAGCGATTTTTAATAATTAAAATTAAATAATTATTTGAATTATTTCAGTATTTTAACAATTATAATTCCGGTATGAACAAATACGCGAATATAGGCTATAAATATATTTTTATAACCTGATAAATTTAAAAAAAATTTTTTATGAAAATATAATATTTTTCAATTATTTTCAATTATTAAATTAATTTATTTTATTTTTAGTATTGGGTCTTAAACAGAATCTGATCCCGTAAAAAGCCCGAACTAACTAAATTTTTAGAAAAACAAAATTTTCTATATATATAAAATATTTATCTAATAATATAAGGCTTTATAAGAATAATAAAATTTTTTGTAATGAAATCAAAATGAATAGTGCAAAAGACTAATTAATTACCGGTAATAATGGAAATACGATAAAAATGTTATAACTATAACTTTTATAACCGAAAAAATTATATAACTGTTATATTTGGAAATCTTATGAAATTAACGAGTCTTAACGGTACTATGGTATATTTTTTATGTCTCGAGCCCGGGACATGCTTTTCGAGTCTGCATCCGAACGGGTTCGAAATATATTAAAAATTTACCAATCTGTATTTTTAAGAAAACTTATATTACTATAAGCTATTCTAAATATTTAAACTACATCTCGGCCTCTAGGGTTAGGGGCGCTAGATTGCCGGACTTAAGCTATGTATTCCGGTTAGGGATTTTCGGTGATTTTCCGGTTTAGATCCTTACCAATTAGAAACTGATATTTTATGTTTATACAACCGTTTCACTTTGAGAAGTTTATTTTAAATTTGATTTTTGTAAGTATTTAATATCTTTAACGTTTTCAGAATTCTTGAATTGAGTTTTATTTCCGAAGGTTAATCATTATTACTTTCTAATAATTTTTTTTTGGGCTTATATTACCCGATTTTTAAGTCAAAGTTAAATATGGAATTTTTTGTACGTCGTGGTTTTGAATTTGAAGACCACTGCGTTCTTATTTTATTTTTAAAGATTTTCATTAGATTAAGAAGTTTCTGAATTCGTTCGTGTTTTTGGACTAGTTGAAATTCGGTTTTAATTTGGAGTGATTTTTAGGGTTTATTTTCGAAGTTCATCTTGAAATTATTTACTGAAATTTTCTGGGCTTATAATTGTCCTAAGGAGTCAAAACTTAAATTTATATGATTTTAAAACCCATTGCTCTTATACCAAATAAGCTGTGACGTCCTGAAATGGGCAATTACAACCCGCTACGTGTCCTTCTTTTATAAAAGACACGCAAAAGCTATCAAAACTAAATCCACAATTACAAAAACTATTTCATCTAATAACTCACATAAAAGGGTTCTCTTATGATTAAAAAACAAACTTTCTAAATAACATAAACTGCAAATATAAACTATCTATAACATAAAAGTCCAAGTCTCATAAGACTCCCAAAATTTCTTAACAAATCTTGAAAACAATTCTTAAATCATTATTCAAAAGATCTATAAATTCTTCTCATAAAAATCCTGTAATTGAAATCTACTAATTCTCAACAGGGTAGTCAGGACCACTATCGCCATCCTCTTGATCTACAAATAGATCATATCCAGATAGATCGAAGATTGCATCATCTTCACCTGTACTTAAAAAATGAAAGGAATGAGCGAAATCGCCCATACGCTAAACCACGAAACAAATGCATATGCACACATAGAGCATATATAATCAAATGCAACTTATTTAAATGCAAACAATACAATTATTATCTTATTTAAGCCAACGAACCAACAAAGTCCAGAACCATTGTATAATTAGTCCCAAATCTGGAGTATCTCATACTCTTGGACAAAAGCAATATCGAAATAGGTAATACATATACATTATGGTGAATGGGTACTCCCCAAACACCCGTAGCCTTACTGCCAAATCTTAATATACTAGAATCATATTAATATAGGAGTCCATTAGGAACAACTTCACACAAAAATCATTAGGTTGCCAGTGTTAGTATCACTGTCTGTCAGGTCTTTACTAACAACAGCCAAACACAAATAACATACAGTGTAATTAAGCCAAATAGTATTAGGTTAATTATCAATCTATTCCTACAACAAAACAATCAATATACTAATTTTACAAACACATATAACAAACAAGGTAAGGTCTACTTGTTTCCAAATTTAGGAATAGATTTCCAAATCATCAAAATCCTTTAAGAACAACAATTCAATTCTCCAAATCTCCTAATTATAACATATGAACATAAACAATTAAAACACCATCATAAACAAACCCTAACATCTTAAATTCTTCCAAAACCCTAACCTTTTGATAAAAACCATAACATTACGTTCTTTCTTGATTGAATTCCATCAACTCCCACAAGAACAGACTTTTCTCCAAAAACTCTAATTTGAAATACAACAAGAACATACATTTATCATCTATAATACATCTTATGTCAAATCTATGATTGTGAAATAAACTTATTTTGATTAGATTCTTAAATCCCGATTGCTCTCCTAAAAGATAAGATCTTCAACAAGAACCAGGGTTTTCTCCAAAATTCCTTCAAAGAAATCCAAACAAAACCCTAAACAACATGATTGATACGTAAAGAACTTGTTATAAATGAGTGAATCCACTTACTTTTGATTATCCCAAGCCCTCCTTTGAAGCTGTACACAAGGAATAAAAGGATCAAGCCTTAAGGTCGCTTTGGAGAAGAAAAAGTTCGAATAAAATAAGACATATCCGAACTCTCGTCAAAGCACCATATATATAGATTTTTGGTCCTACACCGACCTTAAGCGACCGGCTTTGATGTGTAAGCTGGTGGCCTTTAGCCGGCTTTCACCCATACGTTGCCATCTTTCACAATTTCGTTCGCAAATTATCCGAAACTCCAAAGCTGATAAAGCTGGCAACTTAAGCCAGCCTAAAACCCGCCTTTCTTATTCTTCGCGAACAACATCCTCGTGTCCAAATCCATCTGTTAAAAGACAAATATACCCCTTTTAACAACCCTTTATTACAATTCTATCATTCAATATAAATTATTATTTGTATATTACACATACGATAAGCATACGTGCACACTATATGTCATTACCAGACTAGCAATACTCTAGGAGAACATCCATAATAGTAGCATATGACTCTTAAGTGACTTGTTCATAAATTAAGTTAGCAACATAAAGCAGAATATTAGATGTAAGACCACACATTGATTAGAAAATCATACCTATTTAGGGACCTGTCAATCGAAGGCTCCCCTGTACTGGAATAAGAGGTATGTGGGGCACTGTGTCTGTTCATGCCCGAGGGATACCTAAACATAGAAGTTCACCTTATACAATATTGAAGCCTAGGTTGACTTCGTCAGTCATGAAAGCTTTCACATCATGCACAAGGCATACAATACATCAGAGGAAATATATTAGAGTAATACATTCACTTGATAACAATTGAATAACAAGGCAAGAAGAATACTTAATATTAAATAAAAAAGGTCAATTACAATTCATAGGGCATAGTCCTGCTAATGTCTTCAGGATTAATAAATACACTTCTATTAATCTCCAAAACATAAAATATCATATATAACTCATAAAGAAATTTCATGAAGTAAATCCATCCTATATTCTTACTTCTTCCACAAGAGCCAAAGATTCGCCAACGATTTTCTTAATATCCCGATCCTTGAACATGATGCAAACATACCTGTTTCAACAAAAGCTTATGGAGGTGTAAGCTTACAACGAGCTTACTGAGATATTCTCTTTTATTCGCATTGTAATTTCATATAAGTTTATTAATTTTCACGTATATGCTATGCATGCTATGCAACAAGCACATAATCCTCTCTCTCTCTCTCTCTCACACACACACACACATATGGTTATTTGGATACCATATATAGAACGGATTTACCCCTTCGTATCGAAAGTTAGGGAATTTAGGTATGAATATCCTTGCCATCTTCACTGGTTGTCCCCAACCACTCTGCTCTCAGCGATCGATTAGCGTGGCTCATCCTTAGGATGTATCCCCGGTATGCTTTAGTTCCGTAAGAATGAGCTTGACCTCTGGCCTTTCGATTCCTCGCATAGGGAGTAGCAGTCCTTATGATATGACTCGACAAATGCAATGCCTATCCATTTCATTGATATAAGGCCAGAAATAATTATGGTAAACTTAAAGGTGATTAAACAATCATCGTACACACATAAGCAACATGTAATATTAACAATATACTTAAACAATCATTTGTGGATTCCGATATGCTTAGCATCTATTGTCACACATACATAAAGGCATATACAAATAAACCCATACCCCATACATATCCATTTTATCTTATACTTATAGATCTAGTGTCACTATCTACAAGCACAAGCACAAGTAAGGTGACAAAATGTAGAGGGAAAACTCACTCATCCATGTCGCAATCTTCTTAATCGTAGTAATCCTCAGGAAGGGAAATCCTGTATTCTTCATCACCTAAACAAAAGAAATACTTGGGATGAGTATGTCATAGAAGTTCTGCTTAAACTTTCTGATTCTATTTGGTTATTTTCGTCAAAATTCGGATTATGTGAAATCCCAACTTAAAATGGCTATAACTTGCTCATTTGAACTCGGAATTTTGCATATAAGATGTCGTTTTCTACCTACTCAAAAAGATCTATCTATTTCTAGTTTTTTTAACATTTGAAGTCATTCGGGTTCGAAAGGGTTGGTAAAGCTCTAGCACGAAAATTCTAGCCTCAATTTGTAATTTTTCTCATTTTATTTCATCTAAATTTCTATATCAAACACATAAATATTTATATAATTGAAAAATTCTTTTAATATAGACTCATGTTATATGCATGATTCTAGTATTGTTGTCTCAAAGATAAATTTGTAAACAATCTTTGTGAAAGATAAAATTTTGTGAAGGTCATCATTTGACTTATGATTTAATTGCTATCTTGTGAATATGTGATTCAACAATAAGAAAATAATAATCATAGTTTAATACATATTTTGAATTCTCAAGGGTCTCATTTTTCAAAAGAGTTTTACCTAATAATTAATTTTACAAGACTTGGTTTTATTCATTAGTGGCATGAAACTCTAAGTATATTCTCTTATAGCAAATTTCTTTAAGTTTGATTCCTAAATGAAGGTTTAATTCTTAGATTTTTTTCAATATGAAACTTAATTAAAGAAAATCATGATTCCATATTTTGAGTTCTAAATATTTTTTATTTTCATGATAAACTTCTTTTAACTAATTATTTTCTGAAACATGAACCTTTAGGGGTTGTTGGAAAAATCTTTAGTTTGCTACAAGTAAGTGTCTTTTTATTATAACTATTATCTCCTTAATTTTATAAAAGGAAAATGAATTTTTAATTCATAAAACTTAGTTCCTTAAGTTGTACATCAATTATTCCTAAGTGAATTTTTAATTAGTGAGTTGATTTTTAAACTTGACTTAGAAAAGTTGTTTGGTTCTTATGTTGCTAAAGTGTTGATAATAATCCTATAAATAAGGTTTTAAGGAAAATTTTATATAAAAAATTATCAACCTTAAGGTTTTAGATGAAAATTTTATTTAGTAGTTTAAAAAGAGAGGAAAGAATTACTTAGTTAAACTTGGAAAAAAGGTCTTGCATAATAACAACACTAAAATCTGTGATGAACTTGTCTAAAATTTTTGAAAAAGCATTTTGTTGGAACAAAATTCTAAATTTTAATAGAACATTTCCTAAGTGATAAAATTATATTTTTATAGTGAAGTTAACTTATTTTCTTCATCAAAAAAAGAAATTCTCTTGTTTTTATTGAGACAACAACAATATGATCATGTATGAACATAAGTTTATAATTAAATAACATGACAAAAATAAATAGTATGAAAGATAGAAGATAATGAAATAAGCACATAATAAAAGTTAAGTATTGAGAAGTCTTAGCTTGTATCGAGACTTTCTGGACTTAAACATGGGCAAGTCCTTTAAGAAAGTAAGAAAGCAAATAAGAAAATCATGGGGGTCTTAGATTTATTTTAAGGCTTCCGGGACTTAGATTATATATAAGTCCAAAAATAAAGAAAAAAATTGTTTTGACTTGATAGAAT
Source organism: Combretum micranthum (assembly GCA_024138025.1). Taxonomy (NCBI): domain Eukaryota; kingdom Viridiplantae; phylum Streptophyta; class Magnoliopsida; order Myrtales; family Combretaceae; genus Combretum; species Combretum micranthum. Next base: position 6,770 of record JAMXBD010005053.1, read on the forward strand.
AAGTCTAAAACTAGAAAGACTAGTCTTAATGAAATTGCATGAAAGAAATAAATAAATAAATTGCATGAGCATAAATAAAGATTTGTTAGTGAGCTTATATGCTCTAAAAGTATACACACACATACACACACACACACACATAAATTTATTTAACTACATATAGAGTAGATTAAAAGCATGATAATATAACATAATAATATAATAAAATATTGCATAAACAAGAAAAAAAAATGAATATATTGTTGCTTTCTTAATACCATGGTTTTAGGAAACACACACTATGATCATGTAATGTTGCATGACATGAAGGAGAAACATTAGGCATTTTACCTAAGGTTTATGTGGAGAAAGAGGAAGAAGGATTTGTTGTTGGTTGTATGAAGATAGTAATGGAATGGAAAGAAAGAGAGAGTTGGGAAGAGAAATTTAGAGAGGAAAATTAGAGAGAGAAGTTGAAAAATGATTTTTGGTAGAGTTTTTTTATGGTAAAGAAAAGTGTGTAAGAAGTGAAGATGGGTGTTTATAGATAAGTTAGAGGGAAATTGTAGTTAATTAAATAAATGAAAAAGAAAAGAAATTGGATGGCATGAAGGGGAAGGGTAATTAAAATTAATTTTAGAGAAAATGTAAGTGAAGTTTAGTAATATGTAGTGTAGAATTTTTTATAGGAAAAAGGAAATTGTAGAAATAGATATACAAATTGTAAGAGAAAGTAGAGATAGATGAATAGTAGAAATAGTATAATAAATAGTAGACTAGACAAATAAAATATCGATAATAATAAAAATACGCGTAAATAGGCTATATCAAATAGATTTTTAAATTTCGAAAAATTCTAAAATTGATGCTTTGGAATCCTCATATTATTATGAGTCTAAAGATATTATCGAATAATTTTACTTTCCGAGCCTCGGGATACATTTTTGGAGAACTAATTCTGTTCGGATTCGAAACGAGCTAAATTTCAACGAATCTGATATTTTAAAGCTTCATTATATTATTACAGACTATAACCTATTATTAACTTAATTTTTTGTTTGCGAGTTTAGAGCGCATGATTGTCGAATCTAAATTCACTAAAGTTTGTTATTACTTTAGTTTGACTTTAGGGTTCTGGTTTGACTTTCGACTTTTTGATTTATTCGTAAGATAATAACATTTTGGGGTTTTTTTTACCGTGTTGAATTTTTGGTTCAAAATTAATGTTTTACTTTATTTTTTTGATTTATTGAATATTTTTTAGTTCCCAGGATTGTTTAATCGAGTCTAGGGTTACATGTTGACTTTGACTCTCAGTATCAATTGAAATTCTTGATTAAAAAATTAACCATGGGATCTAAGGTTTTATACTTTTGTCACTGAATATTTACTTGGATATATTGTCTCGATTTTCGTGTTAGATGTCAGATAGGTGGATTATTTAGCGTACGGATTTTGAGTTGAATGATTATTGATTTTTTCCATTTTGTTTTGAAGGTTCTCATTCTTTTAAGGTTAAGGAATTTTGTATTTTATGATGTTTAGAATTCGATTTTAATTTGGATCGGTTTTTAGGATTTTGGTTTCGGTATTTAACTCTAAGATTATTTCCTAAGAGTTATGAAGAATTCAGAGGTATACAGTGTAATGTCGAAATCTATTCCTAAGAGGGCATCCCTCAGTAGTAGATGTGATTATGTCTTATGTATTAGGGCAATGTGAGGGAAGTAAACCCACGCCTAGATTTGTAGCACAATAAGGGGTCCTTTTATGTTGATAGTGTCAACATGTGATGCTACGCACAATTGCCTATATAGCTATGCTAGGCAAGATACTCTCCATGCATATTGCTTGGCGACATGAAAGGCCTCAAGCAAGGAAAGGCACATAACATGAACCAAGTCCTGCGACTTGTCTCCAACTAAGACCTTCTTAAGTAGTAGCAATATGTAGGCCTTGGCATGGCGCTAGATGGTCACCTCATCCACATCATTCGGTAATGTGCCAAAATGTGCATCTAGCTAAGACATCTTTAGGCAATTGCCATCTAACACATTAGGAGGAGGTTTGACTCTTAGCAAATGCTAGCACAAAACTACCTAATCCACTCATGTGGTCTCACTAGACATACCCACCGATGGGATGCTTATAAGGAATTGCAATGTTTACAAGTATGATGGTCCACTCCTCTATTGGTAGGTGAAATGTGTGTGTATGTGGATGCCACCACTCCACTAAGATTGTGACTAGGTGCCAATCAAGCTATATGAATGGTATTTGTGTGGCACCTAAAAAGCCGACCCCCAACAAGTGCGAAATAAGTCGTTCGTCTAACTCTACTAGTAGACTATCATGCCACTTCAACTTAGCCTCTCACTAGTGACAATATAATATGATGCGCTTCTACATTTAAAATACAAGTTTTATGAACAATATAATCAAAATATGGTAAATAAGAAAACGAAAGATATTATCTTGCCCTCCTATACCAGCCTCAATTTGTGAATAGATTGTCTTGTAAGTATGAAGTTATCTAGCTGTTGGTCCCAATAATGTAAGCAAGAGGGGGGGTGAATTGCTTTTTCACAAAAATAAATTCTTTTCGAAATTTTCAATTCACTTCCTTTTGATTACTTTATTAAACTTAGAATTAATTAAACTTGCTGTTTAGAAACTAATCACAGCTGATAATCACACTTGTATATCTATTTTAATTCAAAACAGATCAAATTTAATTTTATGCGGAATACAGACAACTCTCTGAAGTACTCTCTGAAACAGGTTCTGAAACGTGACAGTTTATCAAATACTTCAATATAAATTGCACGAAAATAAAAAGAGTAGGGTAGAGAAAAATGCAAATCGATTTATAGAGGTTCCGCCTCGAGCGTCAGTCCTCTCTTCCAACTCCACGTTGGGGACCCGGTATTCCACACCGGTTTGTTCCACTATATCCAAAATCAAAAGTTACAAGCTTGTCTTGCCAATCCTCTTGGCTACAAAACACTCTGTCCCAATTCTCACGGTTATCCTATAACTCACAATTGGTCTAACAGATAACTTGCAACACTCAACCTCACTCAAAAAAAATTTAATGATACTCAATCAAGGAAATACAATAAATATCCTATCTTTCGAACAAAAATATTGTGAACACTTTGTAACGCAAGGACTTTTGAGAGAAATGCACTCGAAGACTTTTTCTTTCAACAGAGAGTTAGAGCAAGAAGATTCGTTCTTCTCATCATATCTTCCTTGTTGTTGTGCTTCCTCTATATATATTGTTTTATCTCAACGGCTAGCAAAGAAGTCGTTCAAAACAATTCGAATTCTTCTCAAATTGAAAATATTTGACTTGGCAAATTCCCTCCTTTGAAGTGTCTGTTACGTGTATGATCAATCCCGAATAATCTTCTTAGCTTTATCTAAATTTCGTTGATGCTGTCATCTGATAATGTCTCATATATCTTGATATGTTTATCCATAACAATTTGGATAAATACTTCAACAAACTATCCCATAAAAATAGTGATATCCTTTATCCTTGAAGATAAGCTTTAAAAGATCTTCGTTTCGAAAATTTGAACCAACATGAACTTGGTAAAGTATATCCCTTATCTTTAGGAATTTGCTGACCACGTGAAACATAAAAATCTGACGATCTTCTTCCTCAAGAAAATTAAATAGACGTAACTTATAATAAAATTGATGAAATAAATCCCCTTGGATATTTTATCCAACTTTAGTGGAACAAAATGAATATACTACCCAAATATATTCATTTCGTGGAGTCAGGCCTTCAGATGATAATAAATAAATTCGCAACATTCTGTGCATCTTCTGTTCTGGAACAGATTTAGTTTCTGATCTTCCTTCTGAAAATGAATCTGAAATACCTTCTGAAAATGACTCTGAACTACCTTCTGAAACAATTTCTAAAAAATCTGATGATTAGTTCAATCATGAAATATTTTGATTTTGGTTTTGGTTTTGGTTTTGATTGCTATACTTTATTTATTTGTTAAAAAGACTTTTACTCCTTTTTGTTATCATCAAAATATTATGAGAGATTCCAACATTCTCCCCCTTTTTGAAGATAACAAAACCTTATGATTAAAAACAAGTATAATATCATATATCAAAAACATATCAGATTTAACCAAAACTCATACATACGGATCAATCATTAACTCACAAATATAATCAAATCTCATATCATAAGCATATTGCACAAACTATATGATATCTTAAGATATCTTAAGATTTGTTTTTCATCATATATCTTCTCCCCCTTTTTGTTATCAGAAAAAAATAACTCCCCCTGAAATTATGCATATAAAATTCATTGAAGTCAAGGAAATATAGAGATTTCAGCATAACAAAAAAAAAATATCTTCATTACAAACCGAAAACAAAATATAGAAAATTCGCTAAGAGAAATTGTCTGTAAAAAAAATAAAGAACTCTATTTCTTTCTAGATGTCTTCTTCCTTGCCAGAGATTTCTTCCTGCCAGAAAATTTAGCAGGAGTTGGAGTTGGAGATAGTGAAAAATCAGTTTGTTGTTCAGCAGGGGATTGTTGAGGGATGGATAGGAGAGAAACCGCAGCTTGTTGTTCAGGAGTAGGGTCAACAGGAATGTCTTTAGCTGCAACAGGGGTTTCCTCAGCTGTAGCAGGAACTTGTTCCATTGGATCAGCAACTGGTGGAGTTGGTTCAGGAACATGTTCTGCTGGTTGCTCTACATCCTCTGTAGGTGGAATGGAGTCAGGATCAGCAACATGAGGGATTCCAGCAGCTGATGGAGATGTTGGATCTTTAGGAATGTCAGCCGCAGGTGGAGATGATGAACCAGGTGTTGTTGTAGGAAAGACAGGATCAGAAATTGGCTCAGATGGATTGGTTTCCACTTGAGGATCGGGGAGGACTAAAGGAGATTTTTGAACAGAGGACAAATCAAATTTCTTCAAGAATGCTTCCATTCGAGAAGAAATGAGATTGTCAATCTGTTGGAGAGAGATAGGTTGGGACGTCTCTCCTGGTGGCTTCAAGGGAATACCCTCTGATTCAGTCTCTGAATCAGAATCTGATTCAACAGTCTGCCCTTCTTTGATCTCAAACTTCTTCCCAGTCCCCAACTCATAATCCCTTTTTCTCTTCTTTGCTGCAACAGGAGCCTTCCCTTTTCCTTTGGCATCCTTATCAGATTTCCTCTTCTTTGATTTTTCAACACCATGTGGATCCTCTTTTTCTATTTCGTCCAAGATTCTTTTGAGAGTCAATTCTCTCTTGCGATTCTTCGGATGAACATAGAAAGCTCCATCAATGCTGTACCAAAATTTCTCCTTTATCGAAATACTCATGTGCTTAATCACTTTATCACCAATCTTCTTCATTATTTGAGGACTACGAACATGCTTAGGCATCTTCACATGATGTTTTTGCAAAATTTTCATGATTATGTTTCCATAAATCATGTGCTTTTTATTTCTCCACATGTGCCGTAAGATAATCCTAGGCAAGTCTAGTTGTTTTTGCAACTTCATCCCCAGAACAATGATTGCTCCTCTTTAGAAATGGAAGTAGGACTTCCTTTCTTTGGTAATATGCACTCGATAACAATTTTGCAGCAACCTTATCAACAACTCGAATTCAGAAATGAAAATATCTTTGGCATGAAACTTTCCAATGCCATCATTCAAGAGTTGCATAGATTCATTTCTACCTAAGGTTATCAGCTCGTGATCATCCCCATGATCTAACAGACCTAAACAATCAATCAGCATCTTTCTATTGACCACGATCCTTTTTCCTCCAACTTTCGAGATCAACAAAGTCTCATTTTCAAATTTCAGATTCTTGTAAAATTCTTCAACTAATTCTCCAATTATATCAATGCGTAAATCACACAACCCTTTAGCTCCTATTCTGTCTAGCCAAAAACCAGCATAAAAACCTTTCTTTTCAAAGAATTGGAAATCGATAAAAGAACAAGGGTGGATTTTGGATTTAACCAACCTGACATTTTAGGGTTTCCTCCTTCTGTTTATTTCCCCTTTTTGATACCTTCTTAGGGTCAGCTTTCTTTTTCTGAAAAGACGGAGAGGGTGAGGTAGATTCAGAGCTTGCTTTCGCACTCTCTGATTTTGCGTCTGAATCAGCTTCTGATTCAGCATCCGATTCTGAACCACTTTCGTTATCAACTTCCTTTTCCTTAGTGGATTCAGAAGCGAGTTCCTCAGATGAACTCTTTTCCTCAGTCACTTCTTTTTCAGTATCCTTTGCCAAAGAAGGATCTTGAGATGTTTAGACTTATCGCGGTTGCCTTTGGTGTTGTTTCAACATGAACACCCTTAGATGATTTCGAACTGTGTTGAGAGTCAGAATCCACAGAGATTTCAACGGGGGTTTTAGATGGTTTAGATTTGAAACCCTTGGATTGAATTCGGAAGATTTTCTTGGAGCCATATGTTGAAGGAAAAACGTGAGGGTTTGAACAACACACGAGAGGATTTTGCAGATTGAGAGAGAAAAGATAAATTTTGAAATGGAAGGAGAGAGAAAATCGATGGTTAAAAATTGCACGATGCACAAGATCAGTTATTAATTCTGTTTAGATTTCCAACAGAAAACAAAATATCTTTTATTCATCCTCTTTAATCGTGTAATCCTCTTAACTACAATTTATGTTTCCAACATAAAGAATCTCGTAAATTGAGACTACTTGAGTATAAGAAAATGAATCTAATGAAATTTCTGATCGAGCAATTAATGCAAAATAAATATCAGAAATTACAAAGGATTACATATTCCTATTTCATTACGAATAAATTCAAATCGAGATTTTTCAAGGGGTTTTGTAAAAATGTCAGCTAATTGTCTTTCTGTAGGGACAAAATTAATACTAATATTGCCAATATTTACATGATCCCTTATGAAATGATGTCTTATTTCAATATGTTTTGTTCTTGAATGTTGAACTGGATTTTTGGTTAAATTAATTGCACTAGTATTATCACATTTTATTGGTACATTTTTGCAATTAATTCCATAATCATTCAATTGTTGTTTTATCCATAAGATTTGAGCACAGCAATTTCCAATTGAAATATATTCTGCCTCAGCTGTTGAAAGAGCTACAGAATTTTGTTTCTTTGAAGACCAAGATATTAATTTATCTCCTAAAAATTGACATGTACCTGAAGTACTTTTTCTATCTACTTTACATCCTGCATAATCTGCATCTGAATATCCTAGTAATTCAAAATTTTTATTCTTTGGAAACCAAATGCCTATCTTAGATGTACAAGAAATGTACTTAAAGATTCTTTTAACTGTTTTTAAATGTAATTCAGTAGGTGCACTTTGAAATCTAGCACATAAGCATACAGCAAACAATATATCAGGTCTAGAAGCTGTAAGATATAATAAAGAACCAATTAAGCTTCTATATAACTTTTCATTTACCTTTTTCCCTTTAGATCAAGATCTAACCTTGTAGTTGTGCTCATTGGAGTTGCAGCTCCTTTACAATTCTCAAAACCAAACTTCTTCACTATTTGTTTTGTATATTTCTCTTGATGGATAAAAATTCCATCTTTTGTTTGCTTAATTTGCAAACCAAGAAAGAAATTTAGCTCTCCCATCATGGACATCTCAAATTCAGCCTGCATCATACTAGAGAATTCTTTGCAATATTTCTCATTAGTTGATCCAAAAATGATATCATCAACATAAATTTGAACAATCAGAATATCTTGTTCAAAATGTTTTAAGAACAAAGTTGTATCCACTTTTCCTCTTGAAAAACCATTTGAGATCAAAAATTCACTTAATCTTTCATACCAAGCTCTAGGAGCTTGTTTAAGACCATATAACGCTTTTCTTAGCTTAAATACATAATCTTCTTTTGATGGATCTTCAAATCCAGGTGGTTGATGTACATAAACTTCCTCTTTAATATAACCATTTAAAAAAGCACTTTTAACATCCATTTGGAATAATTTAAAATCTTTGTAACATGCAAAAGCAAGTAATAATCTAATTGCTTCAAGCCTAGCTACAGGTGCATATGTTTCATCATAATCTATTCCTTCTTCTTGTGAATATCCTTTAGCTACAAGTCTAGCTTTGTTTCTGACTATTTTTCCATTTTCATCAAGTTTGTTTTTAAATACCCATTTGGTGCCTATTATTGATTTATCCTTAGGACACGGTACTAAATTCCATACTTGATTTCTTTGGAATTGATTGAGTTCTTCTTGCATTGCTTCAATCCAATTATTATCATTTAATGCTTCATCAATATTACTAGGTTCAATTTCTGATATTAAAGCAAAATGACTTTCAAATTCTTGTAAACTACTTCTAGTTCTTACTCCTGTATTTAAATCACCAATAATTTGCTCAGATGGATGTGCAGATACATACCTCCAGTTTCTGCTACTTTCTGAAATACCTTCTGAAATAGCTTCTGAAGTTTCTGAGTTTTCTTCTGACTCAGTTTCTGTATCATTTTGAGGAGCAACTTCTTCTGATGTTTCAGAATTCTGCTCATCTTTTGCTTGAGAACTAATATCCTCCTTTTTAACTAATTCTTCACTCTCTTCATCATCAAAATCATCATCCTCAATTTTCTCAATAAATTTTACATTTATAGTTTCTTCGATTATTCTTGTTTTTAAGTTAAAAACACGATAAGCTCTACTGTTCAAGGAATATCCTACAAATAAACATTCTTCGGATCTTTCATCAAATTTTCCCATATTTAGATTGTTTTTCAACACATAACACTTAGATCCAAAAGCATGAAAATAAGATACAGTAGGTTTTCTTCCTTTAAACAACTCATATGATGTTTTTGAAGTTAATGGTCTTAGATACACTCTATTTATTATGTAACATGCTGTTGATACAGCCTCTGCCCATAAAAACTCAGCTACTTTGTTTTCATTTAACAAAGTTCTTGTCATTTCTTGAAGAGTTCTATTCTTCCTTTCTACAACCCCGTTTTGTTGAGGAGTATAAGGAGCGGAAAAATTATGAGCTATACCATTTTCATCGCAAAAATTTATGAATAAAGCATTGTCAAACTCTCTTCCATGATCGGTTCTTAAACTTATTATGGACATTCCTTTTTCATTTTGAATTTGCTTAGCAAATCTTTCAAATACTTCAAATGTGTTACTCTTCTGTTTTAAGAAAAACACCCATGTATATCTAGAATAATCATCAACAATTACAAGACCAAAACGACATCCACCAAGACTTAAAGTTCTTGTTGGACCAAATAAATCTAAATGCAACAATTCCAATGGTCTTTTAGTAGAGATTACATTCTTGCTTTTATGAGGTGACGAAACCATTTTATTTTTCATACATGTTTCACATTTAATGTCTTGTTTTATATTTATTCTTGGTAAGCCAAAAATAATTTTCTTCTTGGATAGTTTTTCGAGTTGATTGAAATTAACATGACCAAGTCTTCTATGCCATATTTTTATATTTTCAGACATAGCAAAGAAACATTTTTCGAAAGTTACATTTGAAGGTTTGACTAAATAAACATTCTTGTTTCTATATCCTTCAAATAGTTTTGTTCCATTCTTGTCATAAGCATAACATTTATCATGTTCGAAAATCATTTTGTAACCCTTGTCACATAATTGACTTATACTTAATAAATTATGTTTTAATCCAACAACAAGAGAAACATTTTCAATTGTATGAGGAGATAGACCAATAGTACCTGTTGCCACTATTTTACCTTTACTATTGTCACCAAACTTAACATATCCTCTTTCTTTCCAATTAATACTTGTGAACAAAGAAGCATCTCCAGTCATATGTCCCGAACACCCACTGTCGAGATACCATTTTCCTTTAAGCTTTGCTTCTTGTTCCTACATGTATCAACAAAGGGTTAAACCTTCTTAGGAACCCAAACAAGTTTGGGTCCTTTGAAATTCAAGCTCTTCTTTTCAAAGTTATTAACTTGTTGTTTCATGAGCTTGTTTTTCTTGTAGAAACAAAACTTCTCAATATGGCCAATTTTATTACAAAAATAACAAGCATAAGAATAACTATTCCCATATCTATTGTTCCTGTTCTGGAACTGATGTGGATATTTTCTAGAATATCCTCTTACCTGTTCCTTCACTTGCCCTCTTCTTGTAAAGTTTCTGTTCTGATCTGGGTACCTTCTGATATACCCTTGAAATACCCTCTGACTGGACTGTCAGATTTTTTCTTTGTTACAGTGTTGTTAACTGTAGATGTTTCCTTAAATAAGGATTCTTTTCCTTTAACAAATACAGTTTTTTGAACATTCTTACTACTGCTACCTTGTTCAAATCCTAAGCCATATTTTATTTTATCAGTTCTTTGAGAGGAAATCAACATATTTAACTTTTTGTCACTCTCATTGAACTTACTGAACGTATTCTTTAGTGATTGAGATAAGTCTCCTATTCTTCTGTTAAGTTCTTTAGTCTCTTCTTTTAGTATACTATTCTCTCTCATGAATTTATTCACTTTCACATGTAATTTTTCATTATCATGTTTCAATATGTCGTTTTCATCCATAAGTAACCTATTTGTTTGAATAACAACTTCCTTTTCATTTTTGAGAGATTTAACTTCAGAATCAAGTTTATTTATTTTAACATGTGCCTTTTTCAATGATTTCAATAAGTTTTGCATTTCAATCATTACATCCTCATCAGAAACATAATCAAGTTCTGAATTTACCTCAGATTGTGCCATTAAGCATATGTTTGAATCATCCTTTTCATCCTCTGAGTTATCCTCTGAATCTGTCTCTGATTCGTCAAGGTCACTCCACGTCGCCATCAAGGCTTTGTTTCTCTTTTTGAACTTCTCAATTTTCTTAATCAGTGATGGACACTCGTATTTAATGTGACCAGGCTTCTTGCATTCATAACAAATAATTTCTTGTTTCTTCTCTTCTTTCATCTCCTTTTTCTTGTCTTTGTCCTTGAAGAATTTACCTGCATCATATCTCTTAGTTTCGAATTTTTTAGTAAATTTCTTACCTTGCTTTCTTCTCAGAATTTTGCCAATTCTTTTAGCCAACAAGTTGATGTCATCACTATCATTGCTACTGGTCTCTGAATCTGATGCATCCGCATGAACTTCCTTTGCTTTAAAAGCAATGGCTTTCTTGCTTCCTTCTGCTTCTTCAGTAGCATCTATGTGAGATTGATACGCCATCAGTTTCTCCTTGAGTTGACTTAAGGTTAAAGCGCTGAGATCATTTGCTTCTTCAATGGCCGTTTTCTTTGCATCCCAAGCTATAGGTAAGATCCTTAGTATTTTCCTGACAAGATCAGCTTCCTCTATCTTCTTTCCAAGAGAAGCTAGCTCGTTAGTTATAGAAACAAATCTATCAAAAGCATCTTTAATTTTCTCTTCAGGTTTGAATTTGAACAATTCATATCTTTGCAAGAGAGCATTGATTTTAGTATCTTTAATTGTTCTCGTTCCTTCATAGGTCTCACTAAGTGTATCCCATACTTGCTTAGCAGTAATGCAAGATGAAATTAAATAGAATTCAGATGGTGAGATAGTAGTTAGAAGAAGGTTCTTAGCCTTGTTGTTCTTCTCTATTGCTCTCTTTGATCTTGAGTTAATTGTGCTTCAGCAGTCACGTTCACTTGATAGTCTCCAACTGAAATCACCTGCCATGAGTCAAAATCATTAGCCTTGATGTAAGTCTCCATCGCATTTTCCAATAAGGATAATTAGAACCATTAAAATAAGGTGCTCTATTCACTGCAATATTTGTTTCAGCCATGATACTTGGATCACTCAATAATAATTGAGGCAAGCTCTGATACCAATTGTTGGTCCCAATAATGTAAGCAAGAGGGGGGGTGAATTGCTTTTTCACAAAAATAAATTCTTTTCGAAATTTTCAATTCACTTCCTTTTGATTACTTTATTAAACTTAGAATTAATTAAACTTGCTGTTTAGAAACTAATCACAGCTGATAATCACACTTGTATATCTATTTTAATTCAAAACAGATCAAATTTAATTTTATGCGGAATACAGACAACTCTCTGAAGTACTCTCTGAAACAGGTTCTGAAACGTGACAGTTTATCAAATACTTCAATATAAATTGCACGAAAATAAAAAGAGTAGGGTAGAGAAAAATGCAAATCGATTTATAGAGGTTCCGCCTCGAGCGTCAGTCCTCTCTTCCAACTCCACGTTGGGGACCCGGTATTCCACACCGGTTTGTTCCACTATATCCAAAATCAAAAGTTACAAGCTTGTCTTGCCAATCCTCTTGGCTACAATACACTCTGTCCCAATTCTCACGGTTATCCTATAACTCACAATTGGTCTAACAGATAACTTGCAACACTCAACCTCACTAAAAAAAATTGAATGATACTCAATCAAGGAAATACAATAAATATCCTATCTTTCGAACAAAAATATTGTGAACACTTTGTAACGCAAGGACTTTTGAGAGAAATGCACTCGAAGACTTTTTCTTTCAACAGAGAGTTAGAGCAAGATTCGTTCTTCTCATCATATCTTCCTTGTTGTTGTGCTTCCTCTATATATATTGTTTTATCTCAACGGCTAGCAAAGAAGTCGTTCAAAACAATTCGAATTCTTCTCAAATTGAAAATATTTGACTTGGCAAATTCCCTCCTTTGAAGTGTCTGTTACGTGTATGATCAATCCCGAATAATCTTCTTAGCTTTATCCAAATTTCGTTGATGCTGTCATCTGATAATGTCTCATATATCTTGATATGTTTATCCATAACAATTTGGATAAATACTTCAACAAACTATCCCATAAAAATAGTGATATCCTTTATCCTTGAAGATAAGCTTTAAAAGATCTTCGTTTCGAAAATTTGAACCAACATGAACTTGGTAAAATATATCCCTTATCTTTAGGAATTTGCTGACCACGTGAAACATAAAAATCTGACGATCTTCTTCCTCAAGAAAATTAAATAGACGTAACTTATAATAAAATTGATGAAATAAATCCCCTTGGATATTTTATCCAACTTTAGTGGAACAAAATGAATATACTACCCAAATATATTCATTTCGTGGAGTCAGGCCTTCAGATTATAAATAAATTCGCAACATTCTGTGCATCTTCTGTTCTGGAACAGATTTAGTTTCTGATCTTCCTTCTGAAAATGAATCTGAAATACCTTCTGAAAATGACTCTGAACTACCTTCTGAAACAATTTCTAAAAAATCTGATGATTAGTTCAATCATGAAATATTTTGATTTTGGTTTTGGTTTTGGTTTTGATTGCTATACTGTATTTATTTGTTAAAAAGACTTTGTACTCCTTTTTGTTATCATCAAAATATTATGAGAGATTCCAACACTAGCAGTCTTGGATCTATCTGAAAACATATATGTAGTACATAATGTTAGTGAAGTCATCAGGCGTTAAAGAAAAAGAAAAAAAAAAGAAAAAGAAAACAACAGATATCATAATCAAGCATCAGTGTAGTAAGACAAGTCACACAAACATGTCTATACCACTACAACTCGACTGGTTTTTAGCCACCCTCTTAATTGGACAGCTTTTGATATTGTGCTCTTGTTGGCCACATGACTCACATGATAACCTCATGGATCCTTTTTAATATTCATCTCATTCTAGAATCATTTCTCCCGTGGTCTGCCCCTTTTCTTTACATAACGAGGAATAGGATGCCACGTTGGAATGTCAAGGCGAGTCTAGGTTGCCTTATTTGCTATCCCACATGTGTAACAAAATCCATATGCATGGTCCCCATCATTGCCATTACATGTGACCATGGAATTTTGTAATGATACTCATGCAACTAGTAATTCTTGTTATATAACTTATGTTATTCATGTATTTAGTGCTTGCTCACAAAATTTTCCTTTATGAAAAGGTCCTTCTTTTTTCACATCTATGTCAAGTGACAATCTTGGTGTCATTTTCTATCTCTGTTAGTGTAACTATCATTTGATCTTGATAAAGTAAACTAGATAAATGCTAATGAATTTGTGACCAAAAGTAGGGAAAAATTGATATATTAAGTTCATTAGAAAAACTTTTAAAGCTTTATTTAGTAAAACAACTAAATACAATTCAGAAAATCGCATAAGTAGACATTCACTCAGACATTAAAACTATATTCATAGAATGACATTTTCACAAGCTGGAATGTGGAGATAGAAGCCACACTCATCATGACAAGAACATTCATACACAAACATATAACCCTACATGCTGCATTCATTTATAAGTCCATATTTTTTTCTATAATTATTCACTTATACACATTAACATACAATGTGGCTTCAGAAATTAAAATTAAAATCCATATTAGGTATACACATCACTAAAAATTAATAATGCAGCACCAAGAATCACAAAAAATCAAAGTGATTCGATCAAGAAACTTACTTTTGAATTTGTCACGTCTGCTACTGAATTTGACATCAATCGGTCCAATTAGCACTTTTGGATGCTTGGGTGATGTGATATGAACGAGATTGACCAAGAAATTATGCTAGTTTGGTAAGAAAGATCACAAAAGTTTAATAATTTTGGGTTAAGCTTTAGCGTGATTGAGAGGATCTGTAGGTATTTTAGGGCTCAAATGAGGATGAAGAAGTCAGGTGGAAATTTTAGGTCTACTGATATTGTCTCTTTAAGAGATGAGGTCAGTGTAAATAAGCGATCTTATCTCTGGAAGAAATGAGATCATTGCAGTATTACAGCCTCATCTATTGAAGAGACGAGGTCAGTCACTTACTATCTCGTCACTTGAATTAGCTAAAAAATGGGATTATTTTCACCTCTGTGACATTTTTGTAATTTTCTTAAAAACAGTAATAATAATTTCCTTTTCCTAAAACATATGACATTTGAAATGGACCAACCTTTAGGTACTTAAGGGTGTTTTGTTTCACTGCACACATTGCCTCCAAATGACATATGTAAGGCTTATAATAACAACGTAAGTTTTCTAACCCAATTTTAGTTGTAAAATCGTGATTAGCCTCTGATGTGATCCTAGAAGCCTCAATTTTAAGCCCAATTTGAAGCATCAACAAGCCATCTGAATGGATGAGAGGTGCGATGATAGAAGCTTCAAAGATTAAAACAAGAGCCAAGAGAACCAAAAGAGTTAATAGGATAGTTTGGGATTCAAGGATTGAAGATTTTCAAGTCTTTTCATTAATTTGAGTCGCGTCTTTTCATTAGGTCGCGTCGTTTTACTTATTTTTGTCAGTTACACAGCAGTTACTTATTTTTGTCAGTTACATGTCTTTAATTTCTTTGTCAGTTTATGTCTTTAATTCTTTGTCAGTTACAGTCAGCTATTTATGTTTGTCGTTACATACATTAATTTCTTTGTATGTAAGGCTATATATAAGCCTGGTTCGAAGGTTTGAAAAAACAAGACGATTTATAATGTTATCCATTCTCTTTGAGAGAAAACTCCATCTTGTTCCTTATGAACGAATTTCCATTTGATTTTTTTGATCTAAACACTCAAGGTGTCGACGTGAGTAACTAGGTTGCGATCAACAGGTTTGTTCGAGGTCTAGTTCCATTCCATTCATTGATAATTAGGTTGCAATCAACATGTTTGATTGAGGTCTAATTCCATCCTACGACGACTTGTTTCAAGACGATCCTCGGGTTCCAGTTCCAATCAACGATTTGGGGGTTCTAGGTTTATTAATACCTAGGGTTACCTATCATTTAAAGATGTTATCCTAGAATCCTCAATTTTTAAGCCGTCCAATTTGAAGCTCAACAAGCCATCTGAATGGATGAGAGGTGCGATGATGGAAGCTTCAAAGATTAAAACAAGAGCCAAGAGAACCAAAAGAGTTGATAGGATAGTTTGGGATTCAAAGGATTGAAGATTTTCAAGTCTTTATTATTTTGGTCGCGTCTTTTCATTATGGTCGCGTCGTTTACTTATTTTGTCAGTTACACAGCAGTTACTTATTTTTTCAGTTACATGTCTTTAATTTCTTTGTCAGTTATGTCTTAATGTCTTTGTCAGTTACAGTCAGCTATTTATGTTTGTCAGTTCATATCATTAATTTCTTTGTATGTAAAAGCTATATATTAAGCCTTGGTTCGAAGTTTGAAAAAACAAGACATTTATATGAATGTTATCCATTCTCTTTGAGAGAAAACTCCATCTTGTTCCTTGTGAACGAATTTCCATTTGATTTTCTTGATCTAAACACTCAAGGAGGTCGACGTGATAACTAGGTAGCGATCAACAGTTTGTTCGAGGTCTAGTTCCATTCCATTCATTGATAAATTAGGTTGCAATCAACAAGTTTGATTGAGTCTAATTCCATCCTACGACGACTTGTTTCAAGACGACCTCCGGGTTCCAGTTCCAATCAAACGATTTGGGGGTTCTAGGTTTAATATACCTAGGGTTACATATCACTAATGAGTGATCCAGAAAGCCTCAATTTTTAAGCCGTCCAATTTGAAGCTCACAAGCCATCTGAATGGATGAGGTGCGATGATGGAAGCTTCAAAGATTAAAACAAGAGCCAAGAGAACCAAAAGAGTTGATAGGATAATTGGGATTCAAAGGATTGAAGATTTTCAAGTCTTTTCATTAATTTTGAGTCGCTGTCTTTTCATTAGGTCGCGTCGTTTTACTTATTTTTGTCAGTTACACAGCAGTTACTTATTTTTGTCAGTTACATGTCTTTAATTTCTTTGTCATTACAGTCAGCTATTTATGTTTGTCAGTTACATATCATTAATTCTTTGTATGTAAAAGGCTATATATTAAGCCTTGGTTCGTTTGAAAAAACAAGACGATTTATATGAATGTTATCCATTCTCTTTGAGAGAAAACTCCATCTTGTTCCTTGTGAACAATTTCCATTTGATTTTCTTGATCTAAACACTCAAGGAGGTCGACGTGATAACTAGGTTGCGATCAACAGTTTGTTCGAGGTCTAGTTCCATTCCATTCATTGATAATTAGTTGCAATCAACAAGTTTGATTGAGGTCTAATTCCATCCTACGACGACTTGTTTCAAGACGATCCTCGGTTCCAGTTCCAATCAACGATTTGGGGGTTCTAGGTTTAATATACCTAGGTTACCATATCATTTAATGATGTGATCCAGAAGCCTCAATTTTTTAAGCCGTCCAATTTGAAGCTCAACAAGCATCTGAATGGATTAGAGGTGTGATGATGGAAGCTTCAAAGATTAAAACAAGAGCCAAGAGAACCAAAGAGTTGATAGGATAGTTTGGGATCAAAGGATTGAAGATTTTCAAGTCTTTTCATTAATTTTGAGTCGCGTCTTTTCATTAGGTCGCGTCGTTTTACTTATTTTTGTCAGTTACACAGCAGTTACTTATTTTTGTCAGTTACATGTCTTTAATTTCTTGTCAGTTATGTCTTTAATTTCTTTGTCAGTTACAGTCAGCTATTTAATGTTGTCAGTTACATATCATTAATTTCTTTGTATGTAAAAGGCTATATATTAAGCCTTGGTTCGAAGGTTTGAAAAACAAGACGATTTATATGAATGTTATTCATTCTCTTTGAGAGAAAACTCCATCTTGTTCCTTGTGAACGAATTTCATTTATTTTCTTGATCTAAACACTCAAGGAGGTCGACGTGATAACTAGGTTCGATCAACAGGTTTGTTCGAGTCTAGTTCCATTCCATTCATTGATAATTAGGTTGCAATCAACAAGTTTGATTGAGGTCTAATTCCATCCTACGACAACTTGTTTCAAGACGATCCTCGGGTTCCAGTTCCAATCAACGATTTGGGGGTTCTAGGTTTAATATACCTAGGGTTACCATATCAGCCTCTTTAGTAAAACCATAATGTATTGAAAGATGATTTACCAACAATTTAGAAACCATTATACCAGCACATAGAAAAGTGCTTTAAAAAAGAGCAAAACCAAAATTTAGAGTTTGAAGTAGTTTCAGATAACAGTCATGAAAGGGGGAGCCATGCTTAACCTAGTTACAAAGTTTGGCACTCAACACAAAAGTAGAAATATAGCTTAAGTTTACAATCGTCCATAAAATATAAGAAACATAAACATTCATAAAGTTTTTTCAAGTCCTCATAGCTCTCTAGTTGTTTATATCACTCCTTAAACTCCTCGGTCTCGAAACCCATGGAGTCATGATGAAGGTCCATGAAGTGATCATCCTCAATACATGAAATAATAAAAAGTGAGAAGTGAAGCCCAGTACACAGTAATCAAACACATACATGCATGTCATGCACGCCTAGACTAATGCAACAAACACAAATTAAGTTTGATTAAGTTTAAGTTAATAACCAAGTATTCTCAGCATCTTAGAAATACAAACATTGCACAAGAGTATTCAAAACTTCTACCAAACAAAAGGTTAGGATTCCTCAGAGGATCATGCACGAAGAGAGGGGTTCGATAAGTCCTAGAACTTACTGGAAAGAAAAGAAAGAAATAGCCTCAAATGGATCAATTTCACATAAATTACCATCAATGAGTACAGTCCATTGCGATGTTTTATGCAAGAGCCCATACCCCCACATAACTCCATTGCAACTTCACATCACTATTAATTGACCGTTTGATCTTGGAATATGCCCCTATCGACCACCTATCCTTATCATGTACTTCGTAAGGGTCCAGATGCTTACAATTACCACTCATCCCTCCCAAAGTTGTGATGGGACTGGCAACCAATTCTACGGTGCCAACTCTGAAGTAAGTGGCCAAGTAGTAACCAATACTCAATTAAGCTAAGTTTAAATTCTTTGTCCCGGTTATTATTAATTACCTTAACACGTAACATGCAATTATTGCATAACTGCAATTTGGTTTAAGCTTTGAGCTTTCATATCCCTTCTAAAGCTTGATGTCCAAAATTGAAGTCGGGAATTAGTTTAAGTTTTACTACCTTTATTTCATTTATATTGTTTGTTACATCTAGGTCACTCTAGTTTAACCATATGTACTCAAGGATAAAGTTTAAAGGGTCATTTATTTTAGCTAGCTAAGTTATTTAGTTAATCATGCAGGCTAGGGTCAGTTTTAGGGCTTAGGTTAACCAACCTTAGTACTACACTTATGGGTCCCAATTCTTGACCTTTCAAGAATAGGATCCCATAGTCCATTAGCTCATTTAGCTCTTAATATCCTACTCTAAATATTAAGCATGAATCACTTCATTCATATGAGGCATTTGAATTAAATGTGTTTGGAGTATGTATATGATGAGTAGGATGTTAAAGCTTGCTAAATATGTATTTGAATGTCTTAGAAGGTTTCTTAAGTTTAAGGGAAGAATCGGGTTAAGTTTCGTGTGACATGGGCAAGAAGAGGCGATGTTAGAGGGAGTTGGCAAAGATATGGTTGGTATATAGGAATGTATCTCCCATGTTCTAAATCATGGCTAGTATATGGCAAATGTATCACCTCATGTTTCTTCTTTGTTAGGGTCAAAGAGAAGTATAGGGTAACATGGCTCTATGCATCTCCCTGTGTTCTTCTAGGTTCAAGGCATTTTTAGAAATAGAGAGAAGCATGGGAAGAACATGGCTATATGTATCCCACGTGTTATTCTAGGTTTCATAATTGTTTTTAAGATAGAGAGAAACATGGGTAGGTACACGATGTCGAGTATATGCCATGCTTTTCTAGAAAACATAACGCTTTGTCTTTTAAATAAAGGCTCAGGGAGAAGCATGTTGGAACATGACCTTGTGTTCTTACCATGCTTTCTAGGTTCATGAATTATCGTGCTCAAACTTGATATTTTTTGTTAAAAACACGTTTTGGGACAAATTTTAGTGATCTTAAAGGTAATATGTTGCTATATTCAAGCCTATTCTCACTTGTTTTTATCATTTATTTGTTGAAACACATTATTGAATTGAAAGCCTAAACTTCTAGTTTTGACTGCAACCACAAAAAATATCATGTTTTCATTGAAACTTTCAAAATACATCATATACAACCCCTCGTTTAACTTCCTCTAACATCTCTTCACCCAAAAACCATCAGTCACAACTTATTCTAACAAAAATCGACTTCATATCACATCTAAAACACCATTTCATACTACTATAGAAGACCCAACTCCAAACCATTATAATCTCATAAAAATAAGTTAGTTTGATGTTTTACCTCATTCCAAATGATAGTGTTCACTTGCATCAACTTGGATGATAATGTGAAACTCCAAAATTACTCAAAAACTTGATTTCTTGACACTTTAAAAATATACCAACTCACTTAAGTCAGTTTTCATGCTTAAAATGCTAAAATACTCACATTTCAATATCTTAAAATCTCATGCTTACCTTGACATAAATTTTCTTGTGGTGGTGGGTCTTCTTCCTCTTCTGACATTGCCTCTCCTTTCCACTTTCCTCATGTAAAGATGCGTCACGCCCTAAAGTGTACCCTAAGTCCACCACGATCAATATTAAGGCTTAAGTATGACAACCTTCGTCATCCTGAAAGTCTCGATACCGAGTGTAAGGCGTACTTTTGTCATCCCCCTAGTACCCTAAACGTAACAGTCAGCCACATGTCTATAAGACCCACAAATTACTACCTTAGTTCTTCGGGAGTCTTGTAATAGAGTAAGACGAACCTTTACGACCAATAGAATACTTGCACCGATGGAGAAAAGTTCAAATCGACATTCAATAGCATTAGAATATAAAACAAAACACATATAAATAGTTACAAAGCCTAAAGGGCATTCCCTCATAAAAGAATATTGTTAAGAGGTCTATTACATCATCCAGTCTTTTGGTTTCCTCGAAGTCTAAACAGAAAAGAATATACTCTAAGGAAATGCCTAGTTCCTTACTGAGCTGTCTGGTGCCTCTACCGAAGCCAGAAAACGAATGCTGCAACAAATAAAAACTACAGGACGTAAGCTCACTATCTTAGTGGTGAGAACTTCCAAGGTCACATTCATAACACATCATACAAGCAAGTGATTAATCAGGCAAGTGATATGCATCTGTCACGCCCCGAAGGGTACCCTAAACGTGGCAGTCCGCCACATATAATATCAAGGCTTAAAAATGGCTACCCTTAGTCATGCGAAAGCCTTAGTATTATATGTAAGCGTCACCGGTAATAGAGAACGCTTTTGGGAAGCTATAGTTTAAGCAAGTAAAGATAAACATACAAGAATCCAGAAATAAAGTATATCATATCATAAATAACCAAAGGTCTGTTACGTAATTTCTTAGGGCATAGCCCTGCTAATTCCAAGATCGAGATAAACTTCAAACATCCAAAATTAAAGATTTCAAAGGAATTCTAATCTAAGTCTTCGAGTAGATTCCTCCAAAAGCTTCAATATAAAACTAACGGATACGGGAAGACCTCGGGTCAAAAATAGGTGTCCTGAGAATACAAATATCTATAGGGGTGTAAGCTTATAGGCTTAGTGAGTAATCCCAAAATTCATACTCGAAGTACATTATCAATCAAGTTTATTATTCGAACGTATGAAATGCAACAATCACGTGACCAATACAAGACATATGACTTTCCCGGAAACATATGTTGAATGAATTTACGCCCTTCATTCGGGGTTGGTATTCAGGCCAATTACAGCCCAACTTTAAAAACACTTTTATAGATCTTACTGACTCTTATACGCCATCAAAAAACTTGTAGTTATTACATGCTCCTACTAGCACAAATTTAAGTAGTTCTTACTGGCTCCTACTCGCCACTCACATGATATACCGTTATGTATACCTCCACTATTATACACTTGTCCCGCCAATTGTATAGTAGTGAATGCAATGTGACTTAACATATGATGTGTATGAATAATTTCTTAATTAAAGTCTATAGTTACATTTAACTTCTTTCAGTGATCAACCATTTCAAACAAATTCAAGATATTGATGCACATACAAACTTTATTACAAACAAATTGAGTTTCGATATACTTAGTATTCCTTCAACATATTATCATACACTTCTTTTTGATTTCTGTTTAGATTCTAGTGCAACTAATTTTACAAGCATATTCAAGAGTATGAAAAAACGAGGAATGAACTCACTCGGCTATGACAAACACCTTTCTTGAATTGGATGGTCTTCGGAAATTCCACTTAATCGTAGTAATCCTCGGGATACGACAATCCTCCTCGTGATTATCTAATCAAAGAAGAATACCCAAAATGAGTATTTCATGAAATTCTATCCTTGAAGATTCTAATCTTTTCTTAAAATCGTAGTAAAATCGTATAAGGGAAATTCCCACTTAAAATACCATAACTTGCTCATTTTAACTCGGATTTCGCGTATAATACATCGTTTTTATCTACTCGAAAGATCTACGTATTTCTAAGCTTATTTCCATAAAACTAAGTCGTTTAGTTCCGAAAAGGTAGCGATCAGATTTCCACGAATTTCAAACACTTGTTTTCCCTCTTGTAAACAAAGCTTATTTTGAAAAGATAAATAGTTCAATTATTTTGTAAACTTTTGAAAGTACATAATT
>JAMXBD010005054.1:27500-29281 GCA_024138025.1 Combretum micranthum
TATTCAAGAACTTTTCACCCAAACTAAATCATTCCATTAGTGATGGCCAAATAGCTCATCACAATATGAAAACTCCACCGGGCTCGTGCCAACGCTTGGTAAGGGCTACGCCACGCCGGTGCCCGTGGGGCGGTACCACAAGTTCTCCCGACGAACTTCGATATTATTTGAAAAATTTTCACCCAAAAGTATTCTAAAAAATTTCATAATATTTGGGGATCATTTGTGATTGGTTTTGCGACAAAAGTTTGCACTTTCCAAATTTTCCTTAATTTAAGTATATTTATTTGATGAAAAATAAGAAAAAATATTTTTTGTGCTTGGAAAATTCTGAAAATTTTTCTAAAAATAGATTGTATTTTTCTCTTGATGTCTGCAAAAAATCTCATCCAAATTCAATTTCTACAATTTTCTAGAGGGGTGTTGCCTCCTCAAAAATATCAATGTCTCCTCCTGCCAGGCCTACAAATGCATATAAAGCTCTATAGGGGGGGTGTGCTGCTGGCATAGCATGCTAGCACGGCAAGGCACATGTGCTCGTGGCCTATTGCTGGCCATGTTCCAACGCTATTGCCGTGCTTGTGAGGCATGTCTAGCAGCATCGTCGGTGGGTTTGAGACGGTTTCGTGATATCGCTTCGTGTGACGTGCGTCGCCTCCCTTGGGTAGCACATGTGCTGCCCTCGCACGCACACGGAGCACGGCGGATGTCCCAATTGTCGGTGTTGTGGTAGCCTTTCGAACAAGCGTTCCGCTCCATGTGGCGCTCGATGCTCGCTAAATTCGTGCGCGGTGGGCGCTCGATGCTTGCTCCGCGCGCGCTCGCTCCGCGCGCGCTCGACGCTCGCTCGGTGCGCGCTCGATGCTCGCTCCGGGAGCGTTCGACGCTCGCTCGGTGCGCGCTCGATGCTCGCTCCGTGCGCGCTCGACGCTCGCTCGGTGTGCGCTCGATGCTCGCTCCGCGCGCGCTCGACGCTCGCTCGGTGGGCGCTCGACGCTCGCTCGCTGCTTGCTCAGCGCGCACTCGACGCTCGCTCGGTGGGCGCTCGACGCTCGCTCGGTGGGCGCTCGACGCTCGCTCCGCGCGCGCTCGACGCTCGCTTGGTGTGCGCTCGATGCTCGCTCGATGCTCGCTCGCTCGGTGCGCGCTCGATGCTCGCTCCATGCTCGCTCGCTCCATGCAGGCACGTGTTGGGCGCTCCTCTCACGCACTTTGTGCCATGCTCGGGTGCTGAAGGGGCTTTCCTAGCGCGCACTTTGTGCGGTGCTCGGGCGCTCAAGGGGCGTTTGGTGCGGACACTTTGTGCTGTGTGCGGGCGCTCGAGGGGCGTTTGGTGCGGGCACTTTGTGCGGTGCGCGGGCGCTCAAGGGGCGGTCCGTGCGGGCACTTTTATGCATTGCTCGGGCGCTCGACGGTGTTCCTTGCCCGCATGTCGTGCGCTGCTCGGGCGCTCAAGGGGCGTTCCGTGCGGGCACTTTGTGCGCTGCTCGGGCGCTCAAGGGGCGTTCGGTGCGGGCACTTAGTGCATTGCTCGGGCGCTCAAGGGGTGGTCTGTGCGGGCACTTCGTGCATTGCTCATTCAATGCTCCTTGCACTTGCAATTTGTGATGCTCGGTTGCCCCTTCGAATGATGGCCCGGTGATCTATACCCACGTCTGGTGATGTTGGGGTGCCCATTCTAGGATATGCTATTTGCTGCACCTCGTCTTGTGGTGTGGTCGTACATAGTCTTGGTTGGGTGCCCCAATGCTCAGTAGGGCGTGTGAGTGGTGGTTGTTTGG
>JAMXBD010005055.1:0-29271 GCA_024138025.1 Combretum micranthum
TTAATTTGATCATTCGAGCAAATCTAAACACATAAACACCAAAAACACAAGTTTCTAAACTTCTTAAACACTCAATTGAATCAAATTTGATCCAATAATCGAATTTGAAAATTTCTCACTCCTAAACCCTAAATTCGAAAATTTCGAATTGATCTTAATGTGTGTGTGTTTCTTGCAATTGATGTGTGCTTTCTGCTTGTGGGGTGATCCTATTATAGAGTTCGAATCAATTTGTCATTTGAAGCTTTATGATTGTTCAATTTCGAATCACGAATCGTATATTTTTTCGAATAAGAACGATTCA
This sequence comes from Combretum micranthum, assembly GCA_024138025.1. Classification (NCBI taxonomy): domain Eukaryota; kingdom Viridiplantae; phylum Streptophyta; class Magnoliopsida; order Myrtales; family Combretaceae; genus Combretum; species Combretum micranthum. The sequence continues at coordinate 305 of JAMXBD010005055.1, forward strand.
AAATTAGGACTTGATTCGTGATTGTTGGTTCAAATTGATCACGAAACATGTGTTTATGCATCATGACTCTTTGATTAAGTGTATTTAATTTGATCAATTGATACAATTCAAAAATTTTCGAATTTGAAGAAACATGTTCATTCGAATTTTTTCCCAATTTTCATGCCTTAATTAAGATGCTTTTGGAATGAAAAAATACATGAAATATGTCAGATGTGATGTATCATGCTAGTTTGTCTGTACAGTTAATTTCGAAAAAAAACACAAAGATTCATTGATCAAATGGTGTCTCAAAGTGGATAAACCGATGTGTCTTTTGGAAAAAAAAATAAACAAAGAGGAAGCAAAATCTACTTGGGCTAGGATCGAACTCGGGTCCCCTTGCTCCTATGTCCATGGTTTGAAACGTTAGGTCGTTGGCTTGTGCCTTGGTCATATAGCTAAACCATAGTACTTAAGGCTAATAAAATATATGTTATATTGAGCTCAAATAATTATTTATTTTAATTTTTTCCTACATATATTTTATTTACATTACTATTTTCATTTAATTACTTTATTGTATTTATTTTATTCCTCTATTTTTTATTTTTCTATTTTCTCTTATACTATTTATTATTATTATTATTATTATTTTTATTTTATTATATTTTTGATGAACTCAACATGACATTAATTTATTGTAAACTTAAACCTATTTTTTAATTGGGCAAAAATTGGGTGTCTACAGCTGCCCTCTTTGTGGTAAAGTTTGAACAAACTTTTGCCACAAAAGACAAAAGGATAGCCAATTTTTGCTTAATTTTTCCTGCCAAATTTTATTTTATTTTTAACAAAGAGATTTTTATCTTCTGCTAAACTTGTCGAGTTTAGACTTTAAGATTTGCTAGGTCAACTGTCGGGCCAAGGCTTTAGAAAACTGATAGACCATCTGTCTGGCCTAGATTTAGAAAAATGATAGACCATCTGTCGGGTCTAGATTTAGAAAAATGATAGGCCATCTGGGGCCTAGACTAAAAAAACTGATAGACCGTCTGTCGGATCTAGATTTTAGAAAACTGCTAGGTCATCTGTCGGACCTAGGTTTGGTCATTTGCCGGACCTATGGGCTTTGGTTTGGTCATTTGCCGGACCTATGGGCTTTGGTTTACTAGGGATTTTTGAAACCTTAAAGATTTTGGTTTCTTGATCCATTTGGGAATTCTTGATCTTCGAGGAAACTTGATTTCTGGGAAACTTGATCTTCTGATCCACTTGGGGATTTTTATTTCTTGGAAACTTAACTTGCTGATCCATTGAGGAAACTTGATCTTTTGATCCATTTGTGGAAACTCGATCTTCTTGATCCACTTGAGGAAACTTGATCTATCTTGATCCACTCGGGGGAATCTTGATTTTCTTGATCCACTCGGGGGAATCTTGATTTTCTCATAAACTTGACTTATTGATTCATCTGGGAAAACTTGATCTTTCTTGATACACTCGGGGACTCTAAACTTCTTGATCCATTTGAAGAATCTTGATCTTTCGTCGATTAATGTGTTTAGGGCTTTTCCGTTGTTCACATAACCGTGTTCAAAAACTAGTTATCTGTGAAATACAATCACCATATAAAATTGCATATATGCATTTTAAAGCCATATGGGATGCTCAAATTACTTTCTAATAGTTTTATTGGGGTTTGGGAATTTGTTTAAGTGATAGGTTGAGATTTGATCTGGTTTGAGAATTTCTGGAAATTTGGCGATGAATGAATTAATTAATGGGTTAGGATTTAAGATTTCCTGACAATTTGTTTGAATGAATTAATTAACGGGTTAGGATTTGACCCAACTTCAGAGTTTTTGGGATATCAACTTTGCTTGTAAAAACTAAAAATGAAATCAACTGAACACAAAATGACAAATTTTATTGATCATTCATAATACATCTTTACAGCATCTGAGTTTACAGGATCCTTTAAATCAGGTCCATCCATTTGGGAAAGAATCAATGCTCCTCCCGACAATACTTTTCTAACTACATACGGTCCTTCATAGTTTGGTGTGAACTTTCCTCTGGAGTCTTGTACATTTGGCAGCATCTTTCTCAAAACTAAGTCACCTTCTTGGATTTCTTGGCTTGACCTTCTTGTTGAATGCTTTAGCCATTCTTTGCTGTATAACTGGCCGTGACACATTGCAGTCAGCCTCTTTTCATCTAACAGATTCAACTGTTCAAATCTTTGTTTTATCCACTCAGCTTCATCGAGTTTGGTTTCAACTAATATACGAAGTGATGGAATTTCAACTTCTACAGGTAAAACAGCTTCAGTTCCGTATACCAAGGAATATGGTGTTGCCCCGGTTGATGTTCTTACAGACGTTCGATACGCCATTAATGCGAGCGGTAACATTTCATGCCAATCTTTATAGACAATGGTCATCTTCTCAATAATTCTCTTGATGTTCTTATTGGCGGCTTCAACTGCCCCATTCATTGTGGCCGATACGGAGTAGAATTCCGATGCTTGATCTTGAATTGCTGACACAAATTTGTTACTTCTTTGTTGTTCAAATTCGTACCATTATCAGTGATGATACTTTGGAGTTCCATATAGTGATGATGTCTCTTTTGATAAACCGCACAACCACGGACTTTGTTACACTTGCATAGAAGCGGCTTCTACCCATTTAGTGAAGTAATCGATTGCAACCAATATGAACCGATGACCGTTTGAAGCTTTAGGTGAAATTGGCCCAATAACATCTATCCCCCATGTTGAGAAAGGCCATGGGGTTGACATTAACTGTAATTCTTTTGGAGGGGCACTTATCTTGTTTGCATAGATCTGGCATAAATGACAAGATCTCACATGTTTGATACAGTCTGATTCCATAGTTAACCAAAAGTATCCTAATCTCATAATCTTTTTGGCTAACATGTAACCACTCATATGAGGACCACAAATTCCTTCGTGAACTTCTTCCATGAGCTTCTGGGCCTCTTTTTCATCTACACATCTTAACAAAGTCGTGTCGAATGATCTTCTGTATAACGTATTTCCACTTAGCAAAAAATGACTGGCCAAACGCCTCAGTGACTTCTGATCTTTCTTGGTAGCACCTTCAGGATAATTACCCGTTTGCAAAAGAACTTTAATATCTTGGAACCAGGGTTCATCTGATTCAATCATGGTGCAGAATGCGGGTTCACTTCTCACCCGGACTTGCAAAGGTTGGATTCTTGCTCCTTCAGTAAACTGAATTAATGAGGCCAAAGTAGCCAGAGCATCAGCAAACTGATTTTGAGTTCTTGGCACATATACAAAGGAGATTTCCCTGAATCTTCTATCAATTCTGCCAAGTGATTATGATAAGGAATCAACTTGGGATCCTTTGTTTTAAAATCTCCTCGAGTTTGAAAAATAATAAGTGATGAATCTCCAAAAACTTCGAGCTCTTGAATTTCCATTTGGATTGCCATCTCTAAACCCAAAATGCATGCTTCATATTCTGCTATATTATTCGTATAAGGGAACATTAATCTGGCCGCTGTTGGGTATTGGTTTCCTTCAGGTGAAATTAGGACTGCCCCTATTCCACATCCATACACATTAGCTGCTCCGTCAAAATACATTTCCAATTAGGCATTCTTTCATCTTCCGTTTGTGTTACCCGAATCCCTTCATCGGGGAATTGATCTTGTTCTTTAGTTCCTCATCAACCGGGCTTTCAGCGAGTTGATCAGCCAAGGCTTGTCCTTTAATTGAATTTTGTTTAACATAGGTAATATCAAACTCAGACAGCAACATTTGCCATTTTGAAATTCGACCGACCAAGGCGGGCTTATTTGCCAGATACCTCAAAGGATCATGCTTTGTAATTAACTCGATTGAGTAGAAGAGCGTGTATTGCCTGAGTCTATGCATAGTCCATACTAATGCACAGCAAGTTCTTTCTATCTCTGATACTTTTGCTCTCCATTTGAGAATTTTTTGCTCAAGTAATAAATAGCTCTTTCTTTTCCATTTCATCTTTTTGCCCGAGTACACAACCCATGGATTCCGAAAAATTGTCAAGTATAAGAACAAAGGCTTTTCGGGTACTGGAGTGATCAAAAGGGGGATTTGTCAGATACTGCTTAATTCGGTTAAAGGCTTCTTCACATTCTTCATTCCATTCAATTTGGGCATTTTTTCTCAATAATTTAAACAGTGGTTGACATTTATCCGTCAACTGGGAAATGAATCGAGCAATGTAATTTAGTCTCCCCAAAAGACCTCTAATTTCTTTCAATGTTGTTGGGGGAGGTAATTCCTGAATTGCTTTGACCTTATCAGGATCAATTTCTATTCCTCTTTGACTGATCACAAATCCCAATAGTTTCCCAGAAGTTACTCCAAAAATGCACTTTTCTGGGTTTAATTTTAATTGAAACTTTCTCAATCTTTCAAAAAGTTTCCTTAATACTTCTACATGATCTTCTCCTTCTTTTGATTTGGCAATCATGTCATCAACATATACTTCCACCTCTCTATGCATCATGTCATGCAATATGGTCTGCATTGCTCGCTGATAAGTTGCTCCGGCATTCTTGAGACCAAATGGCATGACCTTATAGCAAAAAGTTCCCCAGGCTGTGACAAATGTGGTTTTGACTTTGTCCTCTTCGGCCATCAATATTTGATTGTATCCCGAAAATCCATCCATAAATGAGAATAGATGGTTTCCAGCTGTATTGTCTACCAAGACATCAATATGTGGCAACGGGAAATTATCTTTTGGGGTCGCTTGATTCAAGTCTCTAAAGTCCACACAGATTCTAAGTTTCCCATTTTTCTTAAGTACTGGTACTATATTTGATACCCAATCTGAGTAATCCGAAACTTCAATGAATCCAACTTCGAGTAACTTCTTGACCTCATCTTTAATTTTAAGTAGCAAATCGGGTCTAAATCGCCTTATTTTTGCTTCTTAGGCTTAACGCCTTCTTTGGTTGGCAATTTATGGACCACAATTGACGGATCTAAACCGGGCATATCACTATATGACCATGCAAAAACATCCAAATACTCTGCTAGTAGCTTAATCAAACCCTGTGTTGTGTCTTCTGGCAATTTACCCCCAATTCTCAAATTCCTAGGGTCTTCACTTGTTCCCAAATTAACCAATTTAGTGGGTTCAGGGGTTTCAATCCTTTCTTGGTCAAAGTTTTGCCAATTTTCTTGTGTTTTCAATTGATAATCGATATCATCTTCAACGACTAACCCAGTAGGGTTGGAGGTGATATCGATATTTTCAGTATTTACAGACGCGAGATATCCCGGAACCTCATTACAAAAGTCGGATCTGGTAGAATATGAATGGGGAAGAATAAGAATATGGAAAAAACATAAAAGAAATTTATTAAATTTGAAATGGTGTTTAAGTACACTTATTTGAGCAACACATAAAGCAGAAAAATACAAAACGCAATCTAATATCGGTCCTTACTTAAGAAAATTAAAACTGGCACAAGGTATGGAAAACCAATTCTTCAAAGCTATCTTCTTGGGTGGATCATCTTCCTTGGAGTCATCTGTCTTCTGGACATGATGAGGCTTTGGAAAGGAGCTTCTGATGTGCGGGATTTCGATGTCTGGATCATACTCTTTATTAAGCTTCCTTGTTCTCATCTTATTCTTCATCTCTGCTACCTCTGTTTGAGTAGGAGAATATCCTAGGCCAAAAGTTCCTATCTGAGCTTCTTTTTCTTCATTTATTACACAGACTTCTTCAAATATTTGGAGCCCAAAGTCTTCTTCTTCTCCTTTTCCAATGTATGGAATAGCCGTTTCTTGATAGATGGCATAATCTTGTTCTCCCATAACGGTAACAAGTTGGCCATTTGCTACAAATTTAACCCTCTGGTGCAACTTGAGGGTATTGCTCCTGCTGCATGAATCCATGGCCTTCCAAGCAACAAATTAAATGTTCTTGGGATATCTATCACTTGAAAAGGAATTAGGAAAGTTTGAGGCCCAATAGTGACCTCTAATTCCACTTCTCCAATTATTTCCTTCTTTGATCCATCAAATGCTCGTACTACAGTAGGACTTGGCTTGATATTGATGGGTCTACTTCCAACAAATTCAGAGTAGCCAGGGGGCATACATTCAGAGAAGATCCATTGTCAATAAGCACTCGGGAGACGACCTTACCATTGCTTTTGACAACAATAAAAAGAGCCCTATTATGTTGGCCACCTTCTTCTCCTAATTCTTCGGATGAGAAGCTAATTTGCTCATTTGCAAAGACAGAACTGATGATATGTTCCAAGGTTTTTTCTGTCACATCCTCTGGAACTTTTACTTCTTTGAGAACTTTGAACAAGGCCTCACGGTGAATATCAGAGCTAATTAACAAACCCATGAGTGATATTTGGGCTGGCGTCTTGGCTAGTTGTTCAACTACTTTGAATTCACTTGCCTTCATGAGTTTAGCCAATATTGCTTTCTCATCTTCCTTCTTTTCTTCATCATTCGGGGCGGCGATGAATCCATGGTCACCTTCTTTGCAGTTGGTTCATAAAGTCTTCCCGAACGGGTAAGCCCGCCAATCATAGACAATGAAGCGTGATTAACTGTCTGGTAATCAAATGGGGCAGCTTTGTAATCTTTTACAGCAATTGGGATTTGGAAAGTATAACTTCTAGGCTTCGAGACAGTTGCCTCTTCTTTACTGTTGTTCATCTCAAATTTGATTAACTTCGGTTCACATGTGATCATGCCAACAAATTTTTCTTCTTCTTTGGTAGGCTTTTCTTCATCTTCAGACTCTGATCCCCATCCAGTGGCAGGAGCATCAGCATATACGCGTGGTTCAAACCAATAGTCAACCAGATATTGGTACTTTCCATCATCTCCTAGAGTTCCGACAGTTGGGTCTCCAGCTTGGTATCTTGCCCACAATTCTGCCTGTGTGCTTGACTTTCTTGGCTTTGGGACCAGCATTTCCATGATATCCTTTTTTATGATTCCATTTTGCAACAAATTGTAAATGGCTGGTCTGGTTTTGGTGCGATCTCTCAGATTGATATAGGGCAAATGCCCCATTTGGCGGAGATTCCATGCCACTTGTTCTATGGTGATAGGCAATTCATCCAAGTTGACTTCTGGGTTCGGCGCTTCGGCAGTGATCATATTAATAACCGATCCATGATTTGGCAATGGATTAGTAGAAACATTTGGAGGCTGCACAAAGTCTAATTGGATGGTCTTTGCATCAATAAGATCTTGAATCTTATGTTTGAGTCTCCAACAATAATCAGTGGAGTGCCCGATTTGCCCCATGTGATATTCACATTTTAAATCAGGGTTGTAGTTCTGGGCTTATAATCATCTTGGGTACTTCAAAGCCAATCAGATTATCGGCTCTCAATTTAGCCCATACTTGGCTGAGCGGAACCGGTATTGGAGTAAAATTGCGTCGGTTGGGCCTTGATTGTTGATTCGAAACAACCTTTGTTGATTTTGACCTTGATTGGTCGGCAGAACTATGGATTTAGTAGGGTTTGCTGGACTTGAGATATTGACCATACCGACAGTCGAATCCTTTCCTTTGTACGAGACATTTTTAGGTGCTGTATACTTCTTTTCTACTTGCAGCTTTCCGGCTGAGATGCATTTCAAATCCTGCATCGGCTACTACCTGTCGAGCTGGATTTTTTCCCACTTATCTATCTGGTTCGTTTCTTCCTAACTGATTCACATTAAACCCGAACCCATTTCATGAATTCCTCGACTAGGGGTTAAAAGAAATTTTTATTTTGAAAATGATTTAGAGTCGCACCCGATATAAATCGGGAAAATAAAAGCTAGGATCAATGGGTCGGTCGATCCTAATTAACTATAGTCTGCGAAATTTTGATTTAAAAACCAAACTTTTTAAACCAGATATCATGGATTTCGGGGGCTAACCTATTAAAACCAAATGGTTACCACTTTTGGAATTTAAATTTATAATTTATCCTTTTCTTGCTAAAAATAATTCAAATAAAAATATTTACAAGTACATTTTTTATTTTTTTTTAGAATATGATATCAACAAAACATCTTATATTTACAAAATATTTATTCACAAAAAACAAACATTTTTCATTTTTAATGTGCCCCGCAGGTGCTACGTACTCGCTAATCGAGATCAGACAAAACGTAGTTCTTTTAAAAAGAACTTTAATTTGTTGATCAATTTTAATTTTTGAACTATTCTCATTTAAGTTGATTAAATTTTATATTTTATGAAAATCATTTTTGATGGTCTATGATCTAATCGATTGATTTTCATTTCATGAAACATATTTTTCTAAGTCCAAAAAATCATTTTTTTATTATTTTATTTTTTTTAAATTTTGGTTTTGGAAAATCCAATTTTATCATTTTTATTTTTTATTTATTATTTATTTTTATTTTTTTTTAAAATCATTACATAAATTCTCAATATATTCAGAATATTTCACAATATATTAAAATTATTTTTCATGCATTAGATACACATTTCTAAAAGCAATTTATGTATAAATACATATTAAAATATATTCAAAAAATATCAAAAATTATAAAAAAAATAAATTTATATAAAAAATAATTATTTTGATTTTTTTTGGATTTTTCTAAATTTTTCTGAATTTTTTATGAATTTTTATGAATTTTTATATTTTTATTATTTTATGAAATTAATATATATAATAAACTATTAATGCGAATTGACCTGGACCGTTGGATGAAGGGACAAGATCTGGAGCGTCGATGCGTTGATGATCCTGACTGTTGATGGAGTTGACCAAATCTGGGGCGTTGATCGCCTTTGGTCAAATCTGGACCGTCTGATTCTTGATTAAATCTGGACCGTCTGATCGCTTGATTGAATCTGGGCCGTCTGATCTGCTTGATCAAATATGAGCCGCTGATCTACTTGATTGAATCTGGGCCGTCTGATCTGCTTGATTGAATCTGGACCGTCTGATCGCTTGATGAAATCTGGGCCGTCTGATCGCTTGATTGAATTTGGGCCGTCTGATCTGCTTGATTGAATCTGGACCGTCTGATCAGAGCTGACCGTTGATCGTTGACGCCGGGCGGGTTGGACTTCGGATATTTGGGTCGGATCCGACCCGATCGGGCGAAGAAGACGAAGTCGCGACTTTTCAGGGCGGATTCTGGCGGCTATGGTGGTTGACGGCGGCTAGAAACTTGTCGGCCCAACTCTGGTGCGACGGCGCGTCCTCTGAAGGTGGTGGTTCGCGCCCAGAACGGCGGCAAGGGTGGTTCGGCGGTGGTAGTCGGCGACGCAAATCCGAAAATTAAAAAAAATTTGCAGAGGTTAATTTGATCATTTTGATCATACGAGCACGCTAAAACATCAAAATCAAGTTTCTAACATTCGCTAAAAACACTCATTTTGATCAAATCGATCCAATCACTTCGAATTTGAAAAATTCGAATTCTATACCCTAAATTCAAGAATTTCGAATTGGCTTTGTTATGTATGTGTTTTCTTGAAATTGATTGTGCCTTTTGATCCTAGGACCTCCAATTTATAGGTTGCAAGCTCAATTTTACGTTTCAAACGGTTTCGAAAATGAATCGTTTTTTGCTCTTTGTTTTTCACGAATTTAACCCAAAAATTTGGGCTTGATTCATTCTTAACGATGAATTGATGATTGATCCTTCATATTCCATGTCAGATTCATCAATGTGGATAGATTAATTGTCCAATTTCATCAATTTTTGTAAACCTCATTCATGTGCAATGAATGCTTTATAAATTGAATTTTGTGACTTTTGGGTTGTTTTTTGCACTAATCTTTCATATTCTATAACCACTTTGCAATTCCATCATATTTTGACAATCAATGAGTTTGTCAGTTAAAAACTGATTTAAAGTAAGGCAAAAAGTCAACATTTGAGGAAGATGCAAAGGCAAAAATAATGAGTGATAAAAGACAAATTTTGCCTTTGCTAGGGTTGAACTTGTGTCATTGAGCTTAGATGTGTTTGGATCAATGCTTTTACCAACAGCCATTTGGCCTGTGCCTTGATCACTTAGCCAATTTCATCAATACTTAATTAGGCTCCTGGAAAATGAGTTTAATTAAATTTAAGCCTTAATTAATTGGGTAAAAATTGGGTGTCTACACTACCACTTCTGAAAAACTTGCTGACGCATGCCCTATGAGATGAGAAAAGAATGGCTCTTCTAGTGTGTTGATGAAAGTAAAAGTGAGATCCTTTTCGGGCATCGGATTGGTGATTCTTGTAGCTAAAGCTCTCATCGCTGAGCATATTCCTTGAAAGCTTCATCTTTCTTCTTCTTCATAGTACTCAAATCCTAGACTGAGGATGCCATTTCGATATTGAACTTGTATTGGTTGAAAAATGCCCTGGCTAATTTATCCCAGGTATCAATTTCTTATGAGTCCAATTGGGCATACCAGGCTAATGCTGGACCAGTAAGGCTATCTTGAAAGGTCTGTACCATCAGTTTATCAAATTTGGCATACTGCCCCATACGTCGTACATATAATCTTGTGTGCATGTTAGGACAGCCAGTTCCATCATATTTTTCGAACTCAGGTGCCTTGAATTTTTCAGGAAAAGCACCTTCCTCAAATTGTGCAGGCTTAAAATCGCAGTCTGATCAAAGCCGTCAAATGCCTCATCTTTTCAAATAATTTCTTTCCTATATCCTAGCTTGGGCTTCAAGTTCTTTCTTTAGTTCGGTCATATTGAACTCAGTGTGGGAATCATCAACGTTGACTGGTTGCTCCATGATTTCTTTTCCTTTCTATTCCCCGGAAGATTCTTCAGACACTATAGGGGTCTTGGACTGAGTAACATTCTGAGTCAAGGTCTGCATCTATTCGGTAATTCTAAGCAAGGTTTGTTCCATGGCATTGAGTCTCTGTTCAGTGGTCTGATCTGGGGTAGTGTTCCGTACTAGCCATCTTTGCTCGTGATCTAGTATAAATGGGACTTCTAACTGGTTTGGAGCTATCTTTCAGGATTTGGATTCGTATATTGATTCGTAACTGGACCGTAAGAAGTAGGAAAATAAGAATATTAATCATACAAACTAATGGATGCCAATATGAATGCAAATGGGGATAATGACCATCAAATTTTGATAAACACATTTATTGGAGTTGTAATAAATAATTCAAAAACAATTTCATACAAAATTAAATTACTATATAAAAGTTCAGGAATCTTGATTCCTAAAACTAAAACTCAGGACTTCTAAACTAGTCTTCTGGTCTTGGCAGGGAGATAATTAGATCCTCAAGCAGTTGAGTCCTTTTTCGAGCTTTCTTCAATTCATCCTCTAACATTGCAATCCGTTTGTGAGCTTTTCAAGCGGTCAGTCATCTCTCGATCTCTTTGCAGTAATCCCGATGACAGACTTCAAGCCGAGCTGAAACCATTTCCATGTAAGCAATCATTTCAGGATCAGGTTCAGGTGGTGCTGGTTCACGAATGTTAGGAGAGCTTCATATTGATGATGTCCTTATTTTCTTCATTTGATTGGCTATGTACCACCTGGTTGCTCTATAATCCCGAGTCACTTTATTTTCTGGCTCGACTTCGAAAAATTGGCTTGATTTTCTTATCATCCCAGATGGCTTTTATTTGGTTTACCTGGACTGCTTTGCTATCTGGGTCAGGGTTGGATCCATATAGTCGAGAAAACTCGTTCCAACTTGGGCTTGACAGTAATGTCTTGTAGCATGCCATATTGCCTGATAACACTTGAGGGTAATAGCCGTACAACCAGTGATTCCAATCAAAGGCACAGTTAGGTACTTCTTGCAACCTAAGATAGCAAGGGACACTTAAACCAACGGGCTTGCACATAAAGTCTTCAGGTCTCATGTCTTCAAATATTGCAAGTATAGACCAGAAAGGCTCGTTATCTTCCATATGGACCCGTTCAGCAAAAGATTGGATGAGATCATAATCGGGCGGATAAGCCATTAGCTAGATCTTTTGTAGTATACTTGGTGTGACTAGCGAACCAAACCATTAATAGATGCATGCTTGCCTTGAAACTGCCCCTGCCTTAGACTTGATGTGATTCAAACTTCTGATTTGTTCTGCTAGGAGGGCGGGAACATATGACTTGCAGTTAAATATTGTGCTAAAGCTCGATGACTCGGAAGTGAATGAAAAGGTTCCATGTGGAAAGAATATGGTAGCAAAAGCAGCCACTATGAAAGCATCAACTTGTTTTCACTCAGGTCACAACTGATACCGTAAAGGAATTTCGGTTGCTTTGTAATTATCAAAGTTTCCAAACCAATCCATCAAGGTAGTTAATCGGATGGAGAATTCATTGCAACACTTCATGGCTTCAATTACTGCTTCTCTTTTTAATCCAAAAATTCTGAAATGATGCGGATCGGATTTGAGTAAGGCTTGGTACATAGATCCCCGCAGAAGTGGGTGGGGCTTGAAGCAACCTAGCATATTCTTCAATGGTAGGACTTAGCACGTGTTGACCTAGACGAATGCCACTTCATTGGGTTCCCAGAGATGAACAAGGGCTCGAAACATAGTAAATGAAACTTGGACCTTAGTAAATTGGATCGGGCCCAACTATCTTAATGAATGATTGTTGATCGGGGTAAAAACTGACCAACCATCGGTCTAGTAACAGCATTGGATCCTTGAAAGTCTCTACTCGGGGTTCCTTGATGAGACGAGCCCATAGGCTATTGCTACTGTCCAAACTTGAGGAAATCATTTCCTGAGGATTTATAAGACCCTATTAGGAGACAAATCCTAAATTAAATTTTTTCTTTTTTTTTTAAATTTACAACTCCATTTTTTTGAAAAAATTTGGTCATGAATGCATGACTGGGTAAGGTTCTATAGGTTCCCGGTCTAGCAAATCATAAGGTAAAACCAGAGGGGAGTCTTTTCTGATCTAGAGGGTGGAAACCACAGCCCCCGGACCTTACTTCGAACTCCTCGCTTAGGCTCTTAAGACGGCTTGGGTTTCGACGTATCTAGCACATTGTGCACATGAATGCAAATGCATATGCGAATGAATGAACTAATTTAAAATTAAATTACAGAATATATACAAGAAACATACGAATAATTACACAATTTCAAATAAAGGATAAACTTTAAATTTAAACTTAAGTGGCTTAGCCTCTTTTTAAAAAAAAATAAGCGATTCCCAGTGGAGTCGCCAAGCTGTCGAGTTAAATTTGAATAATCATCGGTTCATTTCTTTTAACCGATTCACATTAAACCCTAACATTTAATATGAAATCCTCGATAGGGCAGGATTAAAAGAAATTTAATTTTGAAAATATTTTGGAGTCGCCAACGATTAAAAATCGAAAAATATGAAAAGTTAGGATTAATGGGTCGGTTAATCCTAACTTAGCTACTAGTCTGCGGAAAATTTGATTTTAAAACCAAACTTTAAAAAAAATACAGTTATTGAGTTCGGGGGCTAACCTATTAAAACCTAAGCGGTTCCACTTTAAGTTAAAATTTTAATTTATTTTTCTAAAAACTTGCAAAAGATATAAAAAAATAACAATTTTATAAGTAGAAATCATTTTTAATAATTTCTATTTAATTTTTTTAGAGAATTTATAATATTTTACAAGAAAGCAAAATATTGAAAAATTATATATATAAAAAAAAACTATAATTACATCCAGAAATAATCACAAAAGTTATATATTTATAAAGAAAAATTAATTAATAAGAAAAATATATCAATCCATTTTTTCCATATTTAAATTTTTAGGAAAAGAAAGAAAAAAAAAATATAACAAACTAATAGTATTTAAACTTATATACTATTATAATAATAATAAACAAAATAAATAAATAATTTTATATTTTTAATGTGCCGAAGCTGCCTTACGTACTCGCTAATCGAGATCAGACAAAACGTAGTTCTCTTATAAGAATTAGTTTGTTGATCATTTTTTTTGAACTATTCTTACTATTAAGTTATTAAATTGAATTTTTTGTAAACATTTTGATGATCCTATGATCTATCAATTGATTTTTCATTTCATAAAATATATTTTTTCTAAGTTAAAAATCATTTTTCTAAAAAATCAATTTATGAATTCATGGCTAATTTAATGTACATGAAATCAATTTGATTAAACAATATTAAATTTTTATAGCAAATTTATGAAAATATTTTTTATAAAAACTTGATCATGATTCTCAAAAATATTCAACAACAATTCGTTCATCTTTATTCATCTCTTTCATCATCCACAAATTCAATTTTCTTAAAAAAAATCATTTTATTTTATTCAAAAACAATTTTCATTTTCTTATTCAACTACAATTTTGGTTTTTTTTTAAAAAAAAATCCATTTATAATTCATTATTTTTCAATATCAATAATCATCACATATGTTCAGAACATATACAAAATATATCATAGCAAAATTAAAATACAAAAACAAAACATCTCATGCATCAAATATCAATTTATATACAAATACATATTCACAAAGTATCCAAAAAATATCAAAAATTATTAAAACCTGTAAATTTGCATTAAAAAATAATTATTCTAATTTTTCTGGATTTTTCAAGAATTTTTATTATTTTTTTCCTATTTTTCGAAATTAAATATATAATAAATAAATAATAAAATATTACGGACTAACCTGGACCGTTGGATTAACTCGGATGAAATCTGGAGCGTCTGATCTGATTGCTAAATCCTGACCGTTTGATCCTCTGACTTTCAATACTAAACATAAATTCTTATTAGTAGTTTTTAAATTTAATTAGGGATCTCGAAATTAGGGTTTAAGTCTAAGTATAAACTCATTACTACTCATTATTCTAGTCTTGAATCATTATCGGAATCAAAAACAATCATTTAATCTTTATATTCATATTTTCTATTTAAATCGATTGGTATACTAGGTTTTCGGGTCTTAGATTTTAGATCATATCTTGAATTAGTTATTTAAGATACAAGATCTCATTTTCGGTATTAACTAGGGTTAAAGAATCTCTTTATTCGATTTCTAAATCTTTCATTTATCCAAAAATCTAAATATTAACCTATTATTAGACTTCACTCAGAATCTAAATCTATTATCTAGTTTATACAATCTATTATAAAATCGGGTACTAAGGTGAAAATTTCCAGGGTTTACATTACAAGTAATATTAAAGGTCTTACATGATTAAGGTTGTCATTCATTCGCTTTAATATTATGTGTAACGAACTGCGATGTTTAGGATACCATTCGGGGCATGATAGGTAATGAATTAAAGTGGTAGGTAGATTAGTTAGGGGAGAAAGGGTTATTGTGTGTGTTGGTCTTAATATAATAACCATGTGTGTGTGTGCATTGAATTTGTCATTAAAAATTTTAAACTTTCTCATTTCAATTAAAACTGCCTCTTAGTTAAAAAAGTTCAATAGCTTAAAACAATGAAATAATAACAAAGCATGAATAATAAAAGAGAAGCAAAGAGAAAAATAAGTTCATTTTTAAGTATACATGGAGGTTTTGCCTTATGCGTCAATCCTCTTTTCCAACTCCAAGCTAGAGACGCCATTTTTCATATGGGTATATTCCACTATATTAGTTGAGCAAATAAACATTACAATCTTGCTCTCAGTTTTCCCTGATCACCCTCTTAACTAAACACTCAGCTAACTTTGCTTGTAATGCTACTGTCACGCCCCATAAGGTACCTTATACGTAACAGTCCGTCACATACCATACAAGATTCCTGAATTACCGCCTTAGTCCTTCAAGAATCTCATATAGATGTAAGGCGTACCTTTACGACAATAGAATACAAGTCCGAATGGAGATAAAAGCTTAACTTGGCATATGTTAGCAGAAAGATATAACTCATGAAACATAAATAAACATTACATTTACTATGGGGCATTCCCCCGCAAAAGAATATTTAATGGCCTTATACAGTCATGCAAAGTCTTAAAAGTTTCCTATGGAAGTCTAAACAGAATTTCTAACTTCTAGAGGAAACTTCTAGCTCTTGTACCTGTACGGTCGGGTCATGCTGCCTAAGCCATAAATTGGGTAGCTGCAAAAGGAAGAAATTGTAGGGACGTAAGCTAATTTGCTTAGTGAGTGAAATCTCCCACAATAACATTTATGTCACAACAATTCAAGCAAGTGATTAATCAAGCAAGTGAATGCACCAAACACATGAGAACAACATACATATGACTATCCGGAAATCATATGTGGATGGACTTGCTGTAAACCCCGGTATTCTCAGTAGCTAGGAAACCCGGGAGTTGGAAGCGAAACCCTAATCTGATCCAGGATGAGTTCAGTGAGAGAAGCCTAGGAACCCTAAATCCGGCTTTCCTTCGGTTTCATAATAAAAGAAATTTTATAAAATAAATGAAGTTGAATTATTGTTTTAAAGTACATTTTAAACCTTTGAAAAATTTTTCAATTCCGAGCCTTCCCGAGCTCAATTACAGAAAAGCGTGCCCCGGACCACGGATTTAGAAAAATGTTCCGAAATATTCATTAGAACCGTAATTTTATAAGGATTCCAAAAATATCAATTTTATAATTTTCTGAGCTATAAAAATTACAGTTTTAGCTTTTCCCGTGTTTTCGGAACAACCGGTAAAGTAGATGTCTTGTCTACTATTCACAAGTACAACCTACACTACCCACTACCCATACCCTATTCTTACATCCTTACAACTACTCATTTCAATTTTCTTTTTCAAGAAATTTTATCTCTTAAATAATTATCACATTTATTACATTTTAATTAACTAAATTACAAATATAAAAAATTTCAAAACACACACACACTATTGTGGCCGGCGCCCCACCCCCCCTGCTTCCCCTCTCCATTTGAATTGTTTTTACTTGATTTATGCAACTAAAACCCTAATTCACTCAATATATAAACATATTTTTCTCTCTCTCTCCTCATTTCTTCTTGTTTCAAATTTTTGTAAAAGAGAAACTCTCTCATTCTTTCCCATTATTGCCGTGAGCCCCTCTCCCCCTTCCTCACACATTTCAACTCATTTTCTTCCCTTTTTCTCCTTCAAGACTCCTTTGGTATGTATATTTAGGCTTTGTTCCCCAAATCTTGTAATGGCAAGATCATTCTTGTGTGTTTTCTCATTTAGATCCCAATGAGCATGAGCAAGGGACATGAAAACACTACTACAAGAATCTCAAGCCATCACAAGAAGTGGATCTAGTCTTTGAATGAGTTTTGTTTGAAATATCAACTTATTCATGCATGTAAAGTATAAATCTTGCATATATATTGTTGTTCATGCTATGAGATCCATGATTCATGCATTATATATAGTAGATCTAAAGTTTAGACATCCACAACTCCATGTACATGTATGATCATAGAGTTATTTTTATTTTCATGCATTGATGATCATAAAAATGTAGTCTTGTATATGTACAGAGGTGTTAGATAGTAGATCTTTACATGTAGGAAGCAAGAACATTGAAAAAGGAAAGGTTTTGTTGAATATGCAATGTTGAAAATTCGGATGAAATGGGAACCCTACCTTAAAAGCCACCAAAATCATTTTTTTTCTCATATTTCACAAGAAAAATGAAGGGTATATGTGATAGATATCTTGAAAGAATGATTTTCATAAGCTTGGATGAGTTTAGGCATGATAGGAATGTAAAACAAGTAGTGGAGTTAGAATGAAAAATGTTGATATGTTGATCAATGGTTAAATTCGTAATTTAGGTTCATGCCTACAAGAACACTTGGTATCTAAGTCTAAATTTGATGTTTTATAAGCTAAATGAAGTCCTTAGATAATATATATTGGAGCTTCAATTTTTAATGCATTAGACAAGTTTTTCCTTAAGAAAAATGCAAGAAAATGAAATTTGGAAAATTCGGATTTTTACAAAAAGCTTGTTAAAGACATGTTTACCAAATGAAAAATGGGAATTTTTATGCATGAATGAAGGCCATGATTAATATAGACTTTGAGGACTTATTTTTAGTTAGATAACAAGTGGATTACAAGATTAAAAGTCAAAAAAACCCTAAGGAGTACAAAGTGGAAGAATAGCTTCTTAGGAATAACTTTTATGAAAATTTCTAACACTTAGGAGTTCATAAGAGTTTATTATCACAAAATCATCATGACCATGCATATATTGAGTCCATTACATGGCATTCATGTTAGTAATTCATTCCTATACCATTCATGCATGAATCATCAACTAGGAACATTTCTTATCAAAAGTAAAACAAATTTTCGGAATGGAGAAAGTGACCGAACAGAACTGATCCCACTGTTCCATGAATTTACTATTTTCAAAACTTGAATTTAATATTAGAAATAGATAGATCTTTCGAAGTAGATGGAGATCGATATAAAATTTGCGAAATTCCGAGTTGAAATGACCAAGTTATGGCCGTTTTAAGTCGGAACTTCCGTAAATAGCGAGAAATCCGAATTCATCTAGTTTAGATGTATAGCTTGATTTAGTTACATAATGAGAGTCTCATTAGGATTATTCTTGCTTGGTAGGTGATCCGAGCAGGACGACACCCTACCTCCCGACTACTACTATTAGAAAGACCGGCGTCTAATGGCCGAGTGAGTTTTACTTCCACTCTCAATTAATGAATGTGATTGTAATGTAGTGGCACTAGTGGTGTAGGCAAAGATAAAAGAAATTGTATATGCATGTTGGGGTATTGGGAATTATATATGTTGTCTATGCTGATATGTGAAATGGAACTTACTGAATATCGAAACCGGGTGATAAGTTGTTGACTGATTAGGTAGTATCTTATGATGAATGTCTGCGAATACTTGTTGGTCACCTAAAAGAATGGAATTAATGAATATTCGACTTCAATTGTAAATTAATTCATTCATATCACGAAGGGGTTGGAGCATTCGCATTGGTTGGTTTTTCGTGATCCATAAAACGAATATGTTGGTTAATCGTGATCCATAAAACGAATTTGTTGGTTAATCGTGATCCATAAAACGAAATATTGTTAGTTGACCGTCAGCTTAAACGGCGTCGTACCGCAGGATTCGTTAATCTGCTAACCCGGGATGGAGGGCGCAAGTCCATCCACATATGATTTCCGGTTGGTCATATGTTTGTTGATCACATTTGTTTGATGCATACACTTGCTTGAATAATCACTTGCTTGAATGATTGTATTAAATTGTGATTATGGAAGTTATTACTCACTAAGCTAGTTAGTTTACGCCCCCATAGTTTTTATCTAGTGCAGCACGAGTTTATATGGCTTAGGCCGAGGCAAGCCCCAGCACAGGTACCGGAGATAGGAGTTTCCCATAGAAGTTTAATCCATTCTTTTTCTATAAACTTCCGTTGGAAACTAAGGACTCTGGATGACTATAATGGACTTGTTATTATTTTGCGGGGGAATGCCCCTTAGATTTTGTAAACTATAATTATGCGTTTTGATTTATCATCTATGGCTAATGAATGCCACATTAAACTGTTTAACTCCATTTGTTGAAGTATTCTATTGTCGTAAAGGAACGTTTTACATCTACTTAAGACTCCCGAAGGGCTCGGGTAGGGAACTCGAGAGTCTTATTTAGTATGTGGCGGGCTGTTACGTTTAGGATACCCTACGGGGCGTGACAGTTTAAGTTGGTATCAAAGCACTAGGTTATAAAGCAAGACAATAGGATTAAAAGAAACCGGACTTAGAAATCTAACTAATAGGTTAAATGGAGTTAAAAATGTTTTCTTGCTAAGTCTGATTAGGAGTATTGTATTACTGTAGGTCTCCTTGGGTGAGACCAGGGAGCGGGCCAGGAACTTCACAAAGAGAAACGATGAGACGATGGTGGAATATAGGTTGAGGTTAAGAGAGTTGTGTGAAGATTTTGCCTTAGCCAGACATCCCCGGACTATAGGGGAAACGTACAAATTGTGGAATGATGGATTGAGATATACCAGATGGGCTGCGGTAGTGGATCGATTGAGGTATGATCCCATGGGAAGGAGAAGTTTTACAAAATTGGAGACAATTTATACTATAGAGAGGATTATGGTTGATTATGGGCGTGAGCCCATGACTAGAGAAACTACTTTCATTTTGAAGGGTAGAGGAAACCGAACCCCTCCAGATTTTAGAGTATGGATCCCCATAGGGCCTTTATATGTATATGCCCATGATAATTTGTATGATCACCCTAACTGGAATTTAGCAGACGCATGGAATCATATCACTTGGCATGCGATTTACTTAGATATTCTCCCACCCCGAGTGATAGCTCCACCTCCAGCTATTGATATAGGCATGCAATTGAATGGGGCGCCTGTGATTGGAGAGGATGAGGAAGAAGAAGAAGAAGAAGAAGAGGATCCTAACTGGGAAGAAAATGTAGTTCCTAGAACCCCTACCCTACCTGCCGAGCCGGAAGCTGAAGTGAATCCGGAACCCAACCCAATTGTATGGGATTTTAATCGGGAGCTGGAGATACCTGATAGTGGTAGGGTGGAACCCGAGTTTGACCCCTTGATGTGGAGGGATGCTTATGTAGAAGGTGAAAATCCCCCTGTACTTGATATGGTAGTAGCTGAGCCTGTAGCCCCCGAGCCTATGGAGATAGAAGGCATGGGTGGAGAGCCAGTAAGAGAGAATGAGGTAGTAGAGACTCAGGTGAGTGAGCCGGAAATTAGAGGTGAGGAGAACGATGTAAGCCCAAGGGAAGGGCAAGGTACTGAGGAAGAGGAGGAAAGTGAAGACCCGGAACCCTTAGTCCGACCTACTAGGAAACGAAAAGATCGTGTTTATTTCAAAGGAAAGGAGTTGAGAAAAGCATGCATGATAGTCACAATACATAAAGAACATTAACTGCATATAGATTGCATGAGCATTCATTCATTCACATTATTGTTATGAAATGTCATCTTGTTACTCTATGTGTGAATTCTTATATTCTCCTTGTGATTATATGAAATTATGAAACTCTGTTTCCTTCTAAATTGATTTCTGAATTTTCGCAATTTTCAAAACCTTGTTAACAAACCTAGTCCTTTTTGGAATCTGAAACCTCCTAAGAATACTAAAAATTCATTAAATAATGTGTAAACAGATGGAACCGACGAATTCGGAATCAGGAACAAGGGTCTAACTCGAACAAGGCCGATCAGCCGGCTATGCCACCACCTAACCCCCAAGCGGCTGCACCCCAAAATCAACAGGGTGATGTGCTAAATGCGATTGGACAATTGGCCAATCTTCTGAACACCTTCATCCAAAATCAGAATCCAGTTCAGAACCCCCACCCTAGGCAAAGTGCTCGGGATTTGGCCCCACATTTCCCACCCGCAGATCATCGGGAAATGACTGCAGATGCACTGGCTCCACAACAGGAGCATTCCTATAACGTGCCGTTGCCGCCAGCCCCGCCATACAGGAGGCCCCACCGAAGCTCCTTACCAGACTTTATTAAGAGCAACCGGTATTTTGATGGGGCATTCGACAAACCGGATGAGGCCGAGGACTGGTTGGCTCAAGTTGAGCGTTCTTTTGCTGCATACGAGATTCCACCTTACCTGTAGTTGGAATATGGAACATATATGCTGAGGTACAATGCGCGGGTCTGGTGGGACTCCAAGAGAAGAAACCTGACTGCCCGGCCACTTGGGAAACCTTTCGGGGAATTTCTGAACAATTATTTTCCCTCCAGCTTGAGGGTGAAATATAGTGCTGATTTCCTCCATGTAAAGCAAAAGGGGAGGACAGTAGAGCAATATGAAACCGAGTTCGTTCACTTGCTGCAGTATGCCCCTGAGTCTTTCAGGATAGTGAAGAATTAAAGAAGCAGGTATTTCTGGGAGGCTTAGATGAGGAACTGGATCAAGTTGGAAGAGTTTGGAGTCAGGACATATCCTGAAATGGTAGAGAAGCCCGGGTGATTGAAGGGGCCAGAAAAAGGAAGTACCAGGAGCCTGAAAAGAGGGTATTTGGAGGAGGCCATTCGACGCCTCGAGTTCAGGACTAAAAGGAAAGAGGTACAGACTTACCAGGATTCAAGGATGAGTCCAGCAGCAAACCGACCCATTCAAGGCCAATGTCACGTGTTGGAAATGTAAGGGAGCACACGCTCCTAGGCAGTGCAGTTGCTGAAAAACAAATGCTATTTCTGTGGCGACGCTGGCCACATGGTCTACACGTGCCCAAAGAAGCTGGCTGTGACTTGCTTTATTTGCAAGGAGAAGGGACATCTAGCCTCTGAATGTTCCCAGGAAAAGCGTGGCCGCTCGACCCTATGGAGCTCCAAGTAATACCAACCCTATGAGGTGGGTAACAAAAGTGGGAGCCGAGCAGCTTCAGCAATGCATGGATGAGGTTATATAACTTCGAAGGCCAGTGGATGGTCGAGGAAGATGAGGAGGAGGATGTAGAATTGGCAGCTTTGGATCAAAGCGAAGGCGCTGATAGCGGCCTGGTGACAGGTTAGTAACAGAAACCCTCTCTAGCTGAAATTTAAGTTACAAATTTAAATTGTTGCCTGAATGAAATTGAATATGATATGGGAAAGCTGGAAGTAGGAACCTGTGTAGATAACCTTAAGGATGTTGTAGGGATCAATTGTGATGGATATTTGTTGACCTCAGGACACATACGGGTGAATGGCGTGGAAGCTTACGTTTTATTTGACACGGGAGCGACTCATTCGTTCGTCACCAATAGTTTGGCTAACCAATTGGGATTACCTATAGCCAAACTACGGTTAGTCTACGGATTAAGACCCCACAGGAAGTGTTGTATCAACCCGACAATTGGTGAAGGATTGTCCGTTGGAAGTTCATGGACACAACTCCAAAAGTGATTTGATAATGTTGGAGATGAATAAATACGAAGTTATCCTCGGAATGAGTTGGCTAAGCAAGGTAAAAGCAATAGTGGAAAGAAAACAGTGAGTTTCTATGATCAATTGGGAGAAAAAGTAGAATTTGTGGGAGAAACCCTAGTTCCGAGAAAGTTTGGTGTAAACTCGTTTGAGCTAATGATGGAGGATGAAGAGATAATACGATTGAAGGTGTCTTAGATGAAGAGGGAACCCGTGAGGAAAAGGATATACCGGTAGTGAATGAGTATTTGGATGTGTTTCCTGAGATCCTCGGGATTACCACCAAAAAGAGAAATTGATTTTGAGATCGTTTTGGCTCCAAACACCGAACCGATATCCAAAGCACCATACCGGATGGCACCGGCTGAGTTGAAAGAGTTAAAGACACAGTTGCAAGAACTTCTGGATCAAAAGTTTATAAGACCGAGTGTATCGCCATGGGGCGCATCGTTTTGTTTGTAAAGAAGAAGATGGATCGATGAGATTGTGTATCGACTATCGGAGTTGAATAAAGTGACTGTCAAGAATCGTATCCCTTGCCAAGAATGATGATTTGTTTGATCAACTGCAAGGGGCTTGTGTGTTCTCACGCATTGATTTGCGTTCGGGATATCATCAATTGAGGATTAGGCCTGAGGATGTACCCAAGACGGCTTTTCTCTACCCGTTATGGCACTACGAGTTCCTGGTAATGTCGTTTGGACTGACTAATGCACCAGCTGCATTTATGGATCTGATGAACAGAGTCTATAAGCCACTTTTGGATAAATGTGTGATAGTCTTCATAGACGACATACTCATATATTCGAAGACCAGGAACAACACGAGGAACATCTTCGTTTAGCATTGCAAACCTTACGGGATAATAAGCTGTATGCCAAGCTGTCCAAGTGTGACTTTTGGTTAGACAGGATATCATTTCTTGGACACGTAGTAACCGGTGATGGGATATCAGTTGACCCCGAAAAGATCAAGGCTGTAGTGGATTGGAAACCACCGCAAACAGTTACCGAAGTAAGGAGTTTCTTAGGATTAGCTGGCTACTATCGCAAGTTTGTGAAGGATTTCTCTAAGATAGCCAAGCCACTGACTCAGTTAACTCAAAAGAATGAGAAATTCGTTTGGACGACAAGAGGGAACAGAACTTTCAGGAATTGAAGCGACGATTGGTTTCGGCACCGATTCTAGTTTTACCAGACCCAGAAAAGCCCTACACGGTACATAGTGACGCCTCAAGGAATGGCCTTGGATGCGTCCTGATGCAAGAGGGGAAGGTTATTGCATATGCTTCTCGGCAATTGAGACCGCATGAAAGAATTACCCTACGCATGATTTGGAGCTAGCTGCCGTTGTCTTCGCTTTGAAGTTATGGAGACATTATCTGTATGGACAAAGGTGTGAGATATAGATCATAAGAGTCTTAAATACCTGTTCACTCAGAAAGAACTAAACATGAGACAAAGGAGGTGGCTATAATTAATAAAGGATTATGATATGGGAATAAATTACTGTCCAGGGAAAGAATGCGGTCGCGGATGCCCTAAGTCGGAAGAATCACGGGAAGTAGCCGCCTTGATCACAAGTCAAAGAGATTTGATTAAGGAGTTTGAGAAGCTAAGGATCGAGTTCATAGACCAAAGCGCTGAGCTTGAGATATCCAACTTGGCACTAGAACCGACCCTCATAGAGAGAATCAAGAAGCCCAAAGGTATGACGAGGTGATACAAAAGATAAAAAGGGAAACCCAAGCGGAAAGTACCTTGACTTTGCCGTAGATGATGAAATGTGATCCGAATGAAGGAAGGCTGTGTGCCAGAGGACGAGGAGTTGAGGAAGGAAATAATGAGTGAAGCACATAACTCCGGATATACCATGCATGAGGCACCAAAATGTATCAAGATTTGAAAAGCTGCTATTGGTGGAATGGCATGAAGCGAGATGTGGCAGATTATGTAATGAAGTGTCCAATATGCCAACAGGTGAAAGTAGAGCAAGAGTCGGGCGGATTGCTAAAGCCCTTACCCATTCCCGAATGGAAGTGGGATCAGATATCCATGGATTTTGTGTGTGGTTTTCCAAGACTCCATCTGGTTGTGATGCAATATGGGTGATAGTGGACCGATTGACGAAGTCGGCGCATTTCTTACCCATAAATATGACCTACTAATGGAAAGATTAGCCAAGATCTATATCAGAGAGATCGTAAGATTACATGGCATACCTGCAGGGATTATCTCCGATAGAGACCGAGATTCGTGTCCAAGTTTTGGACAAGCTTGCAAAAGAACTTGGGCACCAAATTGCTTTAGCGGCTTATCACCCTCAACCGATGGACAGTCTGAGCGGACGATCCAAACCCTAGAAGACATGTTGAGAGCGTGTGCCTTGGAATTCAAAGGAATTGGGATAGTCATGTACACCTAATCGAGTTTGCCTACAATAACAGCTATCACTCCACCATCCAGATGCCACCGTATGAAGCTTTGTATGGACGCGTTGTAGATCCCCTTTGTTTTGGGATGAAGTGGAAAAGGTAGCAATTGGGCCGGAATTGGTACAAGAAGCCGCGATAAAGTGAGGTTGATTCAGCGGAAAATGAAAGAAGCTCAGGACCGGCAAAAGAGCTGGGCAGATTTGAAAAGAAGAGAACTTGAGTTTAAGGTGGGTGATCACGTGTACCTAAAGATAAACCCGATTAAAAGTATTAAGAGGATGCGTACACAAGGGAAGTTAAGCCCAAGATACATTGGACCTTTTGAAATATTGGAAAGAGTCGGAGATCTGGCGTATCGGCTAGCCCTGCCACCAAATTTGTCCGGGATCCATAATGTATTCCATGTGTCAGTGTTGAGGAGGTATGTTGCCGACCCGGAAAGGATTCTGGAGTTGGAACCAATTCAGCTAAAGGAGAACCTAACATATGAGGAACACCCAGTGAAGATATTGGATAAGAAAACTCAAAGGCTACGAAGCAAGGACATCCACTATGTTAAAGTGTTATGGAGGAATCATGCCTTTGAGGAAGCAACTGGGAAGCTGAAGAGGAAATCCGGAGGAAGTACCCCGAGATATTTGAAAGACAAGGTACGTCATTCCGTTTTGAGGACAAAACTTTATTAAGGTGGGAGGTTGTAAACCCCGTATTCTCAGTAGCTAGGAAACCCCGGGAGTTGGAAGCGAAACCCTAATCCGATCCAGGTGAGTTCAGTGAGAGAAGCCTAGGAACCCTAAATCCGGCTTTCCTTCGGTTTCATAATAAAAGAAATTTTATAAAGTAAATGAAGTTGAATTATTGTTTTAAAGTACATTTTAAACCTTTGAAAGTTTTAAATTGGGAATTTTTCAATTCCGAGCCTTCCCGAGCTCAATTACGGAAAAGCGTGCCCCAGACCACGGATTCAGAAAAATGTTCCGGAATATTCATTAGAACGTAATTTTATAAGGATTCCAAAAATATCAATTTTATAATTTTCGAGCTATAAAAATTACAGTTATAGCTTTTCCCGTGTTTTCGGAACAACCGGTAAAGTAGATGTCTTGTCTACTATTCACAAGTACAACCTACCACACACTACCCATACCCTATTCTTACATCCTTACAACTACTCATTTCAATTTTCTTTTCAAGAAATTTTGTCTCTTAAATAATTATCACATTTATTACATTTTAATTAACTAAATTACAAATATAAAAAATTTCAAAACAACACACACACATATGTGGCCGGCCCCCCCCCCCCCCCCCCCCCCCCCCCCCCTTGTTTCCCTCTCCATTTGAATTATTTTTACTTGATTTATTCAACTAAACCCTAATTCACTTCATATATAAACATATTTTTCTCCCTCTCCTCATTTCTTCTTGTTTCAATTTTTATAAAAGAGAAAACTCTCTCATTCTTTCCCCATTATTGCCGTGAGCCCCTCTCCCCTCCTCACAATTTCAACTCATTTTCTTCTCTTTTTCCCTTCAAGACTCCTTTGGTATGTATATTTTAGGCTTTGTTCATCCCAAATCTTGTAATGGCAAGATCATTCTTGTGTGTTTTCTCATTTAGATCCCAAATGAGCATGAGCAAGGGACATGAAAACACTACTACAAGAATCTCAAGCCATCACAAGAAGTGGATCTAGTCTTTGAATGAGTTTTGTTTGAAATATCAACTTGTTCATGCATGTAAAGTATAGATCTTGCATATATATTGTTGTTCATGCCATGAGATCCATGATTCATGCATTATATATAGTAGATCGAAAGTTTAGACATCACAACTCCATGTACATGTATGATCATAGAGTTATTTTTATTTTCATGCATTGATGATCATAAAAAATGTAGTCTTGTATATGTACAGAGGTGTTAGATTGTAGATCTTTACATGTAGGAAGCAAGAACATTGAAAAAGGAAAGGGTTTGTTGAATATGCAATGTTGAAATTCGGATGAAATGGGAACCCTACCTTAAAAGCCACCAAAATCATTTTTTTCTCATATTTCACAAGAAAAATGAAGGGTATATGTGATAGATATCTTGAAAGAATGATTTTCATAAGCTTGGATGAGTTTAGGCATGATAGGAATGTAAAACAAGTAGTGGAGTTAGAATGAAAAATGTTGATATGTTGATCAATGGTTAAATTCGTAATTTAGGTTCATGCCTACAAGAACACTTGGTATCTAAGTCTAAATTTGATGTTTTATAAGCTAAATGAAGTCCTTAGATAATATAATATTGGAGCTTCAATTTTTAATGCATTAGACAAGTTTTTCCTTAAGAAAAATGCAAGAAAATGAAATTTGGAAAATTCGGATTTTTACAAAAAGCTTGTTTAAAGACATGTTTACCAAATGAAAAATGGGAATTTTTATGCATGAATGAAGGCCATGATTAATATAGACTTTGAGAACTTATTTTTAGTTAGATAACAAGTGGATTACAAGATTAAAAGTCAAAGAAACCCTAAGGAGTAAAGTGGAAGAATAGCTTCTTAGAAATAACCTTTATGAATTTTCTAACACTTAGGAGTTCATAAGAGTTTATTATCACAAAATCATCATGACCATGCATATATTGAGTCCATTACATGGCATTCATGTTAGTAATTCATTCCTATACCATTCATGCATGAATCATCAACTAGGAACATTTCTTATCAAAAGCAAAACAAATTTCGGAATTGAGAAAGTGGAACAGAACTGATCCCACTGTTCCGTGACTTTACTATTTTCAAAACTTGAATTTAATATTAGAAATAGATAGATCTTTCGAAGTAGATAGAGATCGATATAAAATTTGCGAAATTCCGAGTTAAAATGACCAAGTTATGGCCGTTTTAAGTCGGAACTTCCGCAAATAGCGAGAAATCCGAATTCATCTAGTTTAGATGTATAGCTTGATTTAGTTACATAATGAGAGTCTCATTAGGATTATTCTTGCTTGGTAGGTGATCCCGAGCAGGACGACACCCTACCTCCCGACTACTACTAGAAAGACCGTCCAATGGCCGAGTGAGTTTTACTTCCACTCTCAATTAATGAATGTGATTGTAATGTAGTGGCACTAGTGGTGTAGGCAAAGATAAAAAGAAATTGTATATGCATGATGGGGTATATGGGAATATATGTTGTCTACTGTGATATGTGAAATGGAACTTAAGGAATATCGAAACCGGTGTAAGCTTGACTGATTAGCTAGTATCTTATGATGAATGTCTGCGAATACTTGTTGGTCACCTAAAAGAATTGAATTAATGAATATTCGACTTCAATTGTAAATTGAATTCATTCATATCACGATGGGGTTGGAGCATTCGCATTGGTTGGTTTTTCGTGATCCATAAAACGAATATGTTGGTTAATCGTGATCCATAAAACGAATTTGTTGGTTAATCGTGATCCATAAAACGAAATATTGTTAGTTGACCGTGAGCTTAAACGGCGTCGTACCGCAGGATTCGTTAATCTGCTAACCCGGGATGGAGGGCGCAAGTCCATCCACATATGATTTCCGGTTGTCATATGTTTGTTGATCACATTTGTTTGATGCATACACTTGCTTGAATAATCACTTGCTTGAATGAA
>JAMXBD010005056.1:0-29228 GCA_024138025.1 Combretum micranthum
CTTTACAAAAACTATTCATTTCAAAAATCCTCCAAACTTATTCTAAGCTTCCCAAAATTTGTTATATATTCTAAACACCATCCAAACAACACAAACTTTACTTCTAATCATCAAATACCCAACGACAACATTCAAATACCAATTACACTTCAATTCCATACTTCAACTACTCAACTTAGTTCCACTACTCATCAACACTCCTTACAACTTCACTAACACTTAACTAAGCTTACATAATAACAAAGCAAAATCTAACATATATCAATGCATAAATCAATCAACTCAGTTGGCATTTACTCATCCTATCATAAGTTTTACATCCAAATAAAAGAAAGAAAATAAAACAAAGAGATTAGGCTTGCATTAACTTACATGAATAGGCTTTAGCTTGGAGTGAATTTTAAATCTAAAGGCTTGTTGTTGATTTTGGTTTAGGGCTTATGGTTTTGAGACAGAAAGAAGAGAGAAAGAAAAGAAAAGAAAGAAAATTCGTATGGAAAATTGGGCTGCCAAAAAGAATCCATAATTAATCAAATTTGAGGTCAATACTAAGCCAAAGTTTGACTTTATGGGTATGTTTGACTTAGGGTTAATTTGGCTTAATTTGAAATGCATTTGAGTTTAATTTGGGCATAAAAATTAGGCTTAAAATTTGTAAATTCTATCAACAATTTTCTTAGATAAATCAAAAGTTTTTTTTGACAAATTCTAAGCATAACACACACATATTAATTCACCAAAGACACATACATTCATTACACTATGCACACATTAATATACCTAATACAATAATATTAATTTTATTGCACTACACACATACAAAATGACACATATTCAACACATGCACTAATTATATTGTTCATGCACATATAGCTCATTTCAAAATCATATCTCATTTCAGTAACACATTAAAATATAAATTAGGAAATTCATGGCTATTTCAAACAGCAACTCAAGCAAATTACACTACAATGGAGTAAGAATTGTTGGCAATTGTCTTCGCAATTTGAGAAATTCAGGTCATACTTAATCCTCTCTGAAGTCATTGTCTTTACTAATCATTCCGCTTTGAAATATCTATTTGCAAAAACTGATGCAATATCACGTTTGATCCGATGGGTTCTTTTACTGCAAGAATTTTACTTAGAGATAAGGGATAAAAATGGATGTGAGAATTTACCACCACATCACCTATCCAAACTTGATAGCCCATACTTAGATGAACTTAAGGAAGAAATTGATGATGTTTTTTAACATGAAAAATTGTGTTCTATTTGCACCATAAATGAATTTAAGCCTTGGTTTTGCTGACACAACTAATTACTTGGTTGATAAAGAGCTTCCATTGAGCTTAATTATTATCAAAAGAAAAAATTTCTTTCTAATTTAAAATATTACTTTTAGGAGGACCCACATTTGTTTTGAATACGCTCAGACCAAGTAATTAGGAGATGTGTTTCACACGAAGAAGGCGAAAAGATCTTATATCATTGCCATAACAGACCAATAGGTGGTCATTATAGTGCAAACAAAATTGGCCATAAGGTTTTAGAAGCAAGTTTCTACTGGCCCTCTATCTTCAAACATGCAAAACTTCTGGTTTCAAATTGTGATGATTGCTAAAGGATAGGAAATGTCTCAAAGAGGAATGAAATGCCTTAGAATTATATTTTAGAATACAAAATCTTTGATGTTTGGGGCGTAGACTTTATGGGACCATTTCCCTTATCTTTTAGTAACAAATATATTATGGTAGCTGTTGATTATGTTTCCAAATGGATAAAGGCTCAAGCTTCCCTTACTAATGATGTCAGAATTGTCACAAATTTTCTAAAAAGATTTTTTTCAAGATTCGGATGCCCACATGCTTTAATCAGTGATAGTGGTACCTATTTTTGCAATGCACAGATTGAAAAGGTTTTAAAAAG
Organism: Combretum micranthum; assembly: GCA_024138025.1. NCBI lineage: Eukaryota > Viridiplantae > Streptophyta > Magnoliopsida > Myrtales > Combretaceae > Combretum > Combretum micranthum. The sequence continues at coordinate 1,929 of JAMXBD010005056.1, forward strand.
ATATGGAGTGCATCATAGGGTATCTACCCCTTACCATCCTCAAACAAGCAGGCAGGCTGAGTTTTCTAATAAAGAACTCAAGTGAATATTGGAAAAAACAGTTGCATCGAACAGAATGGATTGGACAAAAAGGCTAGATGATGTACTATAGGCTTATAGAACTGCTTTTAAAACGCCTCTGGGAACAACTCCGTAAAGAATTGTTTAATTTTTTCCATGGATACCCACTCACGGACTTACAACTACTACAACTTGCCACAACTCAAGTAAACACTCGATCACCAACATATTGCTCAACAATTTGTTCAAAACCCAACAATTTAGCTTGCATAGACTTCAATAAAATATGTGGCATGGATAATGCATTAGCTACTACATTAGAGTTACCTTTCTTATACTTAAGAGTATAAGCAAATGACTTAAAAAATTCTACCCATCAACCATGCCTCTAAGATAGATTATTTTGACCTCTAGGATACTTTAGAGCTTCATTTCAATAAATATAATAAACTCTTTTGGTCAAAAGATAATGTTGCCATATTGTAAGAGCTCGAATTAAAGAGTACAATTCCTTATCATAGATAGGATAATTTAATGCTGTACCATCAAGTTTCTCACTAAATTACGCTATAAGACGCCTCTCCTACATAAGCACATCTTCAAAACCAGCATTGGAAGCACTCGAGCTCAAATACCTTACTAAAGTCAGGAAATGCAAACACAGGCGCTAAAGTCAACCTCTACTTAATCAAGTCAAAACTCTGGTGTGCTGGTTAACCCCATTAAAATTAAATCCCTTTCTTGGCCAACTCCGTAAAAGGTATTGCTATAGTGCTAAAATCCTAAATAAATTCCTTGAAAAAAGAAGCAAGTCTATGAAAAGTTATGGACCTCAGAAATGTTAGCAAGAATAAGCCACTCAATGATGGTTTTAATCTTCTCTTCATCAACACGAATATCCTTTCGAGACATAACATAGCGCAGCAATATAATTTCACTCTAACATAAAGTACATTTCTTCTAGTTAACATGGCTACCCAAATAAAAAAAATGTAGGCTAAGATGTCATCAAAATAAATGACCATAAACTTCCCCAAAAACTCCCTCAAAATGTAATTCATTAACCACACAAAAGGTACTAAGAGCATTTGACAAGTCAAAAGGCATCACTATCCATTCATAGAAGCCATGAAGTTGTTTTCCCTTCATTTCCAGCCTTCGTTCTAATTTAATGGTACCCCCTTTTCAAATATATCTTAGAAAACACCCGAGCACCATGTAATATGTCTAGCATATCATCAAGACAAGGGATAGGGTATCTATATTTCACTACATATGATTAATAGCTTGATTATCTACATACATGTGCCAACTCTTATCCATCTTTGGAACTAACAATGCTAGCACAGAATAAAGACTCATACTTTCTCTCACAAACCCTTTCTTAAGCAACTTATCCACTTACCTTTTCAACTCATTGGCCTTCTTTGGATCCATCCCATTAGTTGGCCTATTGTGTAAAATTGCCCTAAGCATTAGATAAATTTGATACTTTATTCCTCGCAAAGGAGGTAATCTCTTTGGAAGCTCTTCGAAAAATACATCAAAAAACCAAGTTAACAACTGTTGCACATCCTTTGGAATTGGAGAATCATTCTCTATCCCCAAAACTTGTCTGATATGCAATAAGTACATTTGTTTTCTACTACTATTATCCCATCAATTTCATCCTCACTCTCTAAACAACCTTCACGTGCCAATATAATGCGTCTATTTGGACATTGTGCTACCACATAACCAATCCAAGCATTTAAAGCACTTAATGTCTATGATCCTCTTCCAGAACTACTAAAATCATAAGATTTCATAATTGACTTACCCTTGTCATCAATATAGGGTAAAAGTTACATAATAAGTAATGGTAATTCAACATGTTAGAGTATGTTGTAAATATGATAATTTAAAGAAAAGTAATCTTGACATTGATTAATTAGTTATAATAATGTGTTGATAGTAATAATTGGAATCATTGATATTTTTAGGGTTATAAAATAGGATTATGGTGATTACTAGTACTTTAAAGAGATCCTTGAGGAGTAATACTTGATATTAATTGCTATACTATACTATTACACAAATGGTTTTCTTTTCAAAAGAGTTCATAAGTCCACTCTACACTAACTCCCACACCTGAGCTTGGTTTCGGTCTTCTTACTTATAATCCTATAAATCAACAGTGTAAAAAAGCGTGAGTACATAAAACTTAGTGAATAACAGAATCTTAACACATATCACTTGTATCAAACAAGTTTTGTTAGCAACCATATGCAATGCACACATCAAACATATGTAGCAAACATGGTTTGAATAACCAGAATTCAAACCTATTGGGATTTACGCCCTCTGAGGGGGTTGAAGGATAGGTTTAGTAGTTCATACCCATGAGAATCTCAGAATTAAAGAAGGAAGACTTTTTCATTCTGTTTTTGTCATTTTCAAATTTGCTTTCACATAAACACCTCAACTTCTCTTAGAACTTGAGTAGTCCCACTATGTATTAACACTCTAAAGTTAACTGCAATACAAACGACCTCCTTCGAAGCCTGCTTAGTTTATGTGAAGCTAACAATCCTATGGTAACCTCAAGTAGTCTCACCGGACTCAACATAACATTACCACATAATCGAAATATTAACACATAACATGAGTACCATGTTAATGCAGTATGATGTCATGAGATGCATTGCATATTGAATTTAGAGGTCTAATAAGTTTAATTCCTTATTATCTTTTTATCATTTCAATTTCAAACACTCGGCAATGCAAATTACACTTTTAATTTCAAGCAAGTAGTTGTCACTTTGATTATTAAGATTGGCCACTCAAGCGTACAACATATGACTTATAAGATTTCCCATCCCGATGCATTTGATTCCCTATAGTCAGCATTAAACTATATTCTACTATTTACAATCACAAACAAAGTGATAGGATTCAAGTGATTCACCCGTGTATTCTCTTTAATCGTTGTAATAGTCCAACGAAAAGTCTGAATCATGATTTAGGGTTTTTATAAGATCGAAAAGCTTGTATTACTATCTTCTTAACAAAGAAAAAAAGGATTAAACAAGATTTTAAAGCTAAAGGAGACAAAAAGACACTTTAAGGTTGTTGCAACCCCCCACGACGTCCCTACCAAGGGTCGTCAGGACAACACACAAGCTTTGCCATACCTTTCACCATGCCCCATATGGAGGATCACTTGATGACCAGAGGCTACCATGCCCCTTGCCACACCCTGTAGTGGCTAGGTGATCTAACCACATAATCCACCACGGGCTCTGCCATGCCCCGATGTGACCCAGATCTCATGAACAAAAATGACCACGCCCTCTACCACGAGCCGTGTTCCTTCTATAGCAAACATACTTTTACACTTTACAATTTTTACACATTTTAACCAACTCCAATTTTCTTGCATCCATCCAATACACTTATACATCATCAAACAAGTCTCAAATTTATCATCTACTCCTTCAACTCTTCCAACATATCCCTATTTTCCACATCAAATAACCAACCATCAACTTCAAATTTTAGAACTTTAAACCCTCACATCATAAAGCTACTCCACAAAACTAGTAACTAAGACTCATAACCATCTCTATCAGCCATCAATCAACAACAACACAAACTTTACATTACTCAAAACACAAAAAAACAAAGGCAAAGCATGAGTTAACTTACCTATATTTGCTTTAACTTGAAGATGGAGGCTTAACTTGTTGTTCTTTATGATTTGAGAGAAGAAAATGAAGTTGATATGTGGAGTGTGTATATGTGTAATAAACGTTGGTTTTGAGAGAGCAAAGAGAAGGAAAAAGGAAACAAAAATTTCTACCATTAAGAGATAATCATAGGTATATAAGCAAAACCATCCTTTGACTTTTGTGGCATTTCAAAAATAGATATGTCTATGTGTGTGTGCATGGGAGTTGTGGTGAGCTCAATGACTTTTTTTTTTTTTTTTTTTTGCACCCATTAAGTTCAATTAAATCACACTTTACTCTATTATATTTCTAACACATTATAATTATCAATCATTTAATTTCAAGACAAAGTTTAGTAACAATTTAGTTTATAAAACCTATTTAATTAAATAATTTCTTATAAGAATTTATATCAATACTTTTAATAAATTAGGAGTCTATTTTATAAAATTCAATTTTCTAAAAGAGTAAAAAGAATAATTGAAATTGACAATTTCATTAAAACAATTCAATTGCAGATTTTGAACTTCTATTTCTATTAAATTGGTTTTATAAAAATTATCATAATTAAATTTACTCAAGTTTCATACACTATAACATATACAATCAAAACACATTAAATCTTTACTTTCTAATTCTATTTATGAAAAACCTGAGGATTACACCTTAACCTTTCAGTTACAATCTATATATACTCTAAACCTTAGGAGAGAAAAAAGACGTATTTCAAAGGAGGAGTTTTATTGTTTAATTATGTTTTACTTCTCTAGATCTTCTATTTTCACTATAAAATCCATGGAGGAGTAATTCTTTGTGCCCTAAGTCTTGTAAGACCTTAAACCCACATATGAATTGAATTGTTTTGATTAATGAAAAGTTTATGTCTTTTTATCTATTCATGTGTTTTAATTATCTTGCAATTGATTTATGAACGGAGTTGATTGCATGTATGATTCTCTTTAGATAGAAAGAGACTTCATCTAATAAGATAGATCTTCATGAATAGAGAGATTACATATTTCACCTATAGGTAGGGAAATTTTGATTTTCTACATAAAGATTTGATCTTTGTTTAGGAATCCTGATCTTTAATATAATCTTATATGGCGTTAGTGAGGGAGAGGTCTCCACTGTCTCATATAAGGTTAGGAATTAATTAACTTGAGAGAGGAATTGATTTAATTGTGTGATTCTGCAGTGCAAAGTGTAAAAAACTCATTAATCAATATTTTGTTGTAAGAAATTAGGGATTATGGTGGATCAAGAAGAGAGGTATGTCTTGTAATTGATTAATTATCACTAAAGCATAAATAAGTGATCTTAGGGTTTATTAAATTAGTTAATTTAGAGTTAGTAATAGATATTGCTTCGATACTTAGGTCAAATAGTAGAAAAAGAGCAACACTAGTACTTGTTCCTTAGATCCCCATGGACGGCATACGTTTTAATCCTATACTACTATAGATTGATATACTTGCCTAGGTTGATTGTAGGAATTGATTTAGGTTTATAAATTTTATAATTTGATACAGTCAGTAGTAGCGCATCACATTGCATCCATAGGCGTAATTATCAGAGATGACCAAGACAAATGGATCTCTGGCTTAGCAAGCAGAAATGGGAAAGTAGATATACTTACTGCAGAGTTGTGGGCAATTGCAAGCAATGTACTTCTGAGTTTGGAGAAAAACATCACCCTTTTAGAAATCAACTCAGACTCAAAAATTGCAATACAACTGGTAAATAAACCAAGCAAATCCAAAATTAAGTATGCCAATGTTGTTCTCTTTTGTAGGGAAAAATGTTTGAGTTTGCTAGGGAACTACCCTAGGGAAACCAATCAAGTTGCAAATGCACTTGTAGATAAAGCTCACTCTATTAATCCAGAAAGCATCTACCTTGCCAGCCCACCAGATCACCTTTTGAACATGCTAAGATCTGATATTTTGCCTTTTGGCATGTACAAAGATGTAAAGAGTAATAGCAATCTCTTATGGAATAGTCAATTATAATGTCATTTTGAAGGGGTGAGCTTTTATAATGGTTTTTCACTGCTTATTCAATATATAATGGCATGAATTTACCAAAAAAAAAAAAAAAAAAAACAATATAGCAAACGAATGACTAAATTTAATAGTGTTATAAGTAGCCTATTGCTGCCGTGCAGCCCATCAATAGTTTATGTTCTTGCAGACCACGCCCACACTGAGGCCTGATTTCAGATCCATGCTGTGGTACAATTTCAGTCTGTCCAGTCCTCACTGCATATATATGTCTTAACATCGGACAAGTTAATCTCACCAGCAAGGGATCCTGTCTTGTCTGCTCGCTCCTTACTCTTCCCTGCTTGTTGAAACCTAGATGTGAAATGCTCATAACAGTGTTATTTTGCAAGGTCTCTTTAACTATATTAAAGTACGATTAAGAATAGATTTTAGAGTTTCAAATGGTGATGCTAGTAGTGATCTAATTTCAGGATACTTAAATATCGGAATGATTGATAGAACAATAGGATTATATAGACACAATAATTGAGAAGTATAATAGTTATTGAAAATGAAACGGTTGTAGAATGAAATGAATATATTAAATTTGGGATAATGTAATAAAAGGTACCTGAAGTTTAATAAAATATGTAATTAAATATCTAAACTATGAAATTGATCAATTTAGTATCTGAACTTTGAAATTGATTAATTTAGTACATAAAAAGCTTTAAAGTCAATCAATCTAGTACTTGAAAGAATTTAATATGAATACTATTAATGTACACATAAAGTTCTTTTAGGTATTAAATTAGTCAATTTAAAAATTTAAGTACTAAATTGATTAATTTTAAAGTTTAGGTGTCTAATTACATATTTTATTAGAATTCAGATAATATTCATGACACTAACCCATTAAGTTTTCACAGTACTGTATTTTTACAGCGATACAATTACAAATATAGAAATAATTTAATTCCAAGAATTCATATTAAATTTGTAATATAGGAACATAGTTAAAGTAATGAGATAAGATTGTCTATGTATATTCGTGCTTAATAAATTATAATTAAGTTATATATAAAGCTGTAACAAGGGATTGGTCTCGACGATTATTTAGCAGATTATATTGATATCCAACTGTGATTGTGCTTTTGAAGTACTTAATTTATTGCTTATTATATTTATTTGAGTTAATATTGTAAGTGGTATTTAAACTTTGGTAAAATATATAATTAAGTATCTGAATTTTGAAATTGATTAATTTAGTATTTAAACTTTAAAATTTATCCATTTAGTACTTAAAAGAACATTTTTTATACACCAACAATGCTTCTATGGTATTTGTTAATACATGAAAAATAATATTAGATACTAAATTAATCAATTCTAAAATTCAAATATAAAATTGATCGATTTTAAAGTTCAACTATCAATTATATGTTTTTGATAATATTTAAATATTACTCAGAATATTTATCTTATTTATTTTAATGGTAAAATCATCGACGGGTGATAAAAGTTTCCAGGAAATAGTTATCCGTGTGCATGCGCGCGCTGTGGATGCGAAACTTCCCTTCTCTTATGTCATTCCTCGTCTTCTCCTGGCTAACGTAACCCATACGAAAAGGCTTGCGCAAGGCCAATTCGTCCCAGATGACGCCCATAGCCAAAGCAAGAAAAGAAACTTTCCCTTCATAATCCTAATCATAAATAGTGTGTTCACAGTTTAGTTGATTAATTTGTAATTTTATTTTTTGAATCAAATCATAATGATCGGTTTTTTAATATTTTGATTCTTAATCGGTCTATTATTATAAATGGTTAACTATCTTAATAGTTAACATTTTTTTGGTTAATTTTTTTTAATTTTTGGTTTTTAACGATTTCAACAAATCAAATTAATAGTTTCAATAAATCTTCTTTTTAGCATATATCGTATAATTTTTCTTTAAATTATTATATATATTATAAGAGCATAAAAAGAAAAAATCAAATTAAGGAAAAGAGAAAAAATAAGCCTTTGAATGTATTATCACTAACAAAATTAAACCAAATCAATTACGATATTAACTTCCATAAAACATAGGACAGATTATAGTACTTTAATCAAAATTAAAGAAACATTAATATCTAAATTATATATATTTATATGTAAATCATATGTATATATATATTAAAAAACATAATTGTATGTATATGAATTATATATATAATATTTATAAATATTGAAATTAACCATTAATCGTCAGTTTTTGTAGTTACAAACCAAAACTGAAACTAAAAACTATAATCCTAGATCAAAATCAATGAATTGATTAATCGTATTTTTCATGTTGGTTTTTTTATCTCATTGGTTTTTTTTTTTTTTCCGCACCTCTAATTCTGAAGAAACCTCCGTCAATTTGAATCCAGGTCTGTACGTTATCTCATGGTTTCCACTCCAAGACTTTTCATTTCAAAGCTATACCCTTCTATCAACGTCTCGCCAAATCTTATCCAAATTCTTGAGCAAGAATGCGTATTTCCGTTGGATTTCTGGTGTTGTCAGCTTCGCAAGCACATCAAAATTTGCATCAACAGTAACACTTCCTTGAACAGTTCCCGATGATTAGGAATACACATTGAATTATATAAACGAGCGGCGAAGCTGATCTTAACTGGATTAATATTGGAATCATGATTAGAAAACACTTTGTTGTTATAATCATATTGTATTTTTTACATATAAAAAGGATCTCTCAATGATTCTACCTTGGATTTTTGTTTTTTAAATTTTTAATAGTGTAAAAAAATTCGTTTATAAAATTATTAATTTTTTTTAGTATACTTCCTATTATGGTGTATATATATATATTAATTTTAACAATCAATTTATTAAATTTAAAATATAACTAATATATAAAACTTTGTGTAACCATTTTTTTTAAATTTTGTGGAACCCTCGCACCATAATTTTGAAATTGATACTCTGGAATCACTTCGTTATACAAAATCCAAATTTTATATAACTAAAAAGAGTTATATTAAGCGCATGATCAGCTTGTATTTATGAAATTGCGGTTTGAGGTAAATGATTATAGTGAAGCATCAATATTGATTTTGTATTGATTGTGGTCTGGCAATAGACCTTTTTTTGCGGTTCAGTAATATCTGTTCTGAGCCTTTGCACCATTCCCATTTCGTCCGTTTGTAACTTCAGTGGTTATTTGTTGGTGATAAAAGTATAAGAAAAGGTTTTTGGAAAACAATTTTTTATTATTACTTTCAACATATTTCAGTTTCTAGTTGATGCAGTGAAAGATATAAGAAATTATCTTGTTACGTTGATTTGTGCATAATAACATATTAAATATTATGATTAAGTAATAAATTTTATTATTTATATAAAATAATTTAAATATTAATAATTATATATTTAATATTTTTTTCTATGTTTTTTCAATAGAACTATCGGTTTTAGGCTAAGTAACCACTTATTAATCGTAAAACCGGTAGTTCCATAATCGATTCTGAAATCGGCCAATTGGTCCCGATTCTGGTTATGAAACCGTCAGTGACAATTTTGGTTTGATTTTCGGTTCAGAACCAAACCGTGCCTATGTCTATGTAGAGGGTAAGTCATTACATGATAGGTATTGTGAAAATTTGATTTATTTGGATTTTGTATGGATGAATAATTATGTTCCATTTACTGGATTGAATTTTTAAAAGAGTACAAGTATTTTATATAATTTCGATGTTTCCTAGTTTTACAAGCTATATATACCTATATTTCAGTGAAATTATTAATATCAATTTTGGTATGTAGGAATGAATGTGGAATGGAATCGCAATTTTGGATTCTATTCTTATTCCTACGTTTGGTTGCATTTATAAAAACTGATACGATTTCTAGGAATCGTTGATTTCAGCTTTGAGGGGAATCCAATTCCACTCTTGAGAAGATGGAATCGCGATTCCATTCCTTTCTCATAAATAATTAACATTAAATTATATTTTTATTATCTTACTTATTTATTATTCAAATTAATTATTAAGAATATTTTTTATAATAATATGTTAATTTCATTCAATTTCAAGATATATCCAAATAAAAAAATAAATTTATCATTTTATCTTTTATTGTAATGCCTTTATCGAGACAAGACATGACATCATCCATGTTGATATGGGAACATGACAGGACTCCCCGGCTAAATGGCGGACATATGGAATCTTGGTTCTAGGGATGCAACCAGGGCGGGTCGTTATAGGGTACCCGCTCGCCTCCCGCTAAAAACCTTATAGGGTCAGACCCTATAGGGTTTAGGTCGGGTTTTGGGTTATACTCATAACCCGTTGGAAAACTCGACCCGATTTAATTAAAAAAAATTAAAAATTTTAGTTTAAGGAATTTACTTATTCATTAGTTGAATGATGCTTTTCATATAATCATTTTGTTATTCATATATTGAGTCACATGATAGGATATAAATTATATTTACAATTAATAATCACTGACCAATTATCCAGAGAAAATCGATTTCCATGTGCAACCTTCCACACTTTTTCAAAATTCATTTCTTTCCCATGCAACACAATAAAGTATAAAAATTAATTTTCTCAGAAAAAGTAGATATTATATATAAATGACAAATAAATCAAGAATATATAGATCGTCGTGTAGTGTCATTTTTATTTTATTATTTATTATTATTATTATTATTATTGAGTTGGATGTATTATATATATATATATATAAATATATGTAAGTCTTCTAATAATTTTAGGAAATGACATGTCTTGAGTTACAGACTTTACCTTATATATTCATTTTTCATGTTTAATAATTTTTTACCTGTCTTTAACGTTTTCTAATTTTTTTTTAAATAAAAATTAGGATCTTTATCAACTCCATTGAAATTTTTGCCCTCCTCAACATGCCTCACTACGATAATAATTTAATGAAATAATAAAATGATGCATTTAATTATGTAATAGATTAAACGGGTCGGGTTCGGGTTCCTAAAAATGGGTCGGGTTGGGTTTGAGGACACCAATTTATAATCGATCGGGTTTGGGACAGAATGACCCAACCCGTTTACATCCCTACTTGGTTCTGTTTTAGGAAAAATTATCTATAGGTGAACTGTTGTCCTCAACTTATCTGTTTGTTAAGATGAAAACATTTTAACTAAAACTAAAAATGTTTTTCAGGAATAATATTTTTATTTTATTATGTTTATTTAAAAAAAATGGGATAATTATTAAAAAAAATTCCTTAATTTTGAAAAATATAAACTTAGTATAGCTTATTTTCGATAAAACACTTTACGGATTATAAAAAGATAAGTCATTTTATCATTGATTTACAATTTTTTTTCTAACAATCATTTATTATCAAAAGATACTTATTATTATTTTTTATTATTTAATTTTTTACTTTTTTAAACTTAAAATATATGAATTGCCATAAAATTATAAAATCTTTTCAATATATTTTTATAAAATACAATCAAATAAATAAAAATAAATCATTTTTAAAAATATAATTAATAAAATATTTTCTATTAATAATAAATTTTCAGAAAACAAAGGGGTCTTAATATATATAAGATATATTTGTTTTATCTGCATATAAATAACACATAAATATTTTTATATAGATCATTACAAATGAAAAACTGCCAACTTTACTCCACATATTTACTTGTCCAAGAATTCGACAATTGAAAAGGGAGACTATTTGTAAACGTGAAACACGACTTGAGCAATGAATATGTTCATACGAAATTAATAATAGACTTGACACTGACAGAGTACTGAGCTTTTGAACACGCACAGGCACAGAAGTTTGTCTATTTCACACCCTTGGAAGATTTTAACAAAGTTATTGACAACAATGTCCATGCGATGCGCACAAATTTATCCCTTTTTTCAATATGAAATAAAACTTTAAACTGAAGCAGCTGCGCGAGGGAGGAGAAGATGTAAAATTACATCTATAACTGCATATTAGATTAAGGATTATCCATAAAAAGATCAAATAGACTGCATACAAATTAGATATAAATAATATAAAGATATAAATCAGTTATAAATACAAATAAAATATATATCATCTAATCAGACCCATAATTTTTGTGTATTTTGATTGATGTCCATTCGATAGCTCCAATAAGTGGATTCGAAGGATGGTACTCCACATATTTACTTGACGAAGACTTTGACATGTGAAAAGGGGGAGTACTTGTAAATTAACAATAGACCTTTGGAAGATTTTAACAAACGTTATTGACTACAATGTCAATGCCATTCGCATAAACTTATCCTTTTTTAAGCCATATGTAAAGAAACTTTAAATTTAAGCAGCTGTGCAAGGGAGGAGGAGATGACAAAATACATCTATAACTCATATTAGATTAAGGGTTTCAATTTTTTTTTTTTTTCCTTTTGCGAACGGTTTCCCATTATTTTATGCAGGATATTGATGATCTTTCAAATTAGCAAATAAAGGAAACTGAATTTAGAAGGACAAAGCTAATCATATTAGCAACAAAAGCAAATTATACTTGAAGATCATAACATTTGAAGATAATTTCATTTTAGATAACAAAGTTTTGAAAAATTCAAAAGATATCACAACGTTCGAAAAAGTGTCTTATGAGGTTTAATTAAGTATTTCTCTTATTGATACATATCAATGGAACTTTAAAAGAAGGGTTTTTTGAGTTTTAATTAAATATTTTTCCTATTAACATGTACTAAAGATGGTCTCAATTGACTCATTTCTCTAAACATTGTGACCTAAAATGAAGTTACCTTCAAATATTGTAATTTAAAATGAACTTACTTACTAAACATTGTGACTTCTTTTGAACTTTTCGAAACGTTGTGATAAAAAATAAACTTATCCCTAAATGTTATGATCTTCTGGTATAATTTACCAAAGGTGTGAGCATATATTGGATTTATATTGGTCCTTAATCACTTTCTTTATATTAGTTAGTCCACTCATGGGATATCACAATTTCACTCATTCGGTTGCACTAGTCATTCAAACGTAATGCTTAAAACAAATAGCAAAGCTGCACAATATCACTTATTGCTTATTAATGATGGGAAAAAAACCTAGTTTTATAAAAAGAAGGCTGGCAATACCACTGAAATAATCTACATGTGATGATTAGTAAATAAAAGCACATTTTATGTTTTTTTGTGCATTGAAAAACTGTAAAATTAAAAATATGTAACAAACATAATATATTCGTTTATCCAAAGACCAACATTCCTTCACCTTCGGTTTATAGGAAATTATAGCTCTAATCACCTTGAGTTTCAAAATATAAATTCTAAAAAATACGTTAGTTGGTAATATATATAAACCCCTAACATCAACATGACATATTAAAACAATTCAAATGTTGGAGGATCAACGTTCCTGTGCACCGCCACATTTGCTTGAAAAAATAGCCAGCCTTTAATTATTTTGATGTCTTTTCGAATTTCCTTATTTTTATTGATGTAGGATTAATTATAATTATATTTTTCAGTTATGTTGTCAGTTACGTAACAACCATGATAATGTTTTTCAATTATGTTGTCAGTTATGTAATTGCCACAATTATGTTTTTCAATTACGATTATGTAACTGCCTTATAATAGCCTACATATAAAGACTAGTAAACACTCAATGAGATATACAAAGATATCTTTTCATTAATGAAATTAGAGAGTTTTTCTTTGTGAATTCCTGAGTGAATTCATTTATGAACTTATCGGGAATTTCTCACGGCGTTTACCTCTTTGACTTATCAATCGGTTTGCCATCACAGGTTGTGACGTCTTCGACTATACCAAGGTTCTTGCCCCCATATAGGCAACAGGTCACAGTTTTCCACTAGGTTTCTTAGACGATCCAAGGATTTTGTTTCTAGGTTCCGATAACCTAGTCTCATCACAGGATGGCATGGTTCGGTTCTCATCATTAAGTGTCTTACAGCTTAACTTAACCTTAGAACTTATAAACTCCACTAAGTACTAGCCATTTCATGTCGATACCACGGGTGGCGTTCATTCAAGTGCTCGCTTAGTTCCTGTGGAACCGAATATAACAATGGTAATCTCATGTAGAACCTAGAATCTTTTTATTGAAAAAACTAAGCATAGCATAGAACCAAAATGTTAATACGTAACATGATTACCATTTAAATACAGTTTATGCAGTTGAGTGTGATGGTTGAATAAGGTTAAGTCCGATTATTTAGTGACCATATAAATTTCAAACAATTCTTCATTTATATGACACAATTATTATCACTTATGTAGTTATCACTTTTATTATTGAAGTTTATTAATCATTCAAACAACATACCACGTATACATTATACCCAAACCCCACATACATGATCAAATATATATATATATATATATATATATTAAAACATATGCGGCTTTGCTATAAACATAAACAATGTGAAAAGATCAGAGTTACTTATCTCTACATCTTGCTTATTCATCGCAGTGATCAATTGGAAAGTTTGAATATTGATATATAGTTCTGATTGAAATAAGATAACAAATACCCATTACTAATAAATAACTGACTAATAATTCATATTAGTGCCTAAGTATCATAAACCCATGTTGTAATTCTCTTAATTTATTTGTCTTTCCATCATTTGGAGACATAATGGAAAAGTTGTTGTAACTTTACAAAGTGTTGACTAGAAGATGTAGATTATGAGTGTGATTTAGATCACGATAGACAGAGTAGTTAATCAGGGGCGTAATCGAGGCAGAGAAAAAGAAAAGATATTTAATTTACTTGGTTTGCGAGCATGGTTACGATAGTGATAAGCTTGAATTTGAACTTCAAGAGGATCATGGCTCATGTCATAGCTATGATATGTGTGTAATATTATTTCTAAAGCAATCATGGTGTTTGTTACAGTCGTGATATATCTAAATTATGGCTTCAAGGATATTATGATGTATGTTACAGCCATGATGGGTCTAGAAAATAGCTTCCATTGCGGCTCAGGTCGAGCCTTAGATGTATCGTGCGATGTAAGCTGTGGACGTTTTTGGATGCACGTAACCTGCATTTTGCTAAGGCACGACCTGGTTTTCTAGCCGCAATAGACTGCACGACTCTTCCTAAGCTACTCAGTCTAACCTAAATAGTAACTAACGAAGGACCACATAAGTTAAAAAATTTATAACGTGAATCTAGGGTACGCTAGTGATGATAAGAGTTCTTTCTCAATTATATGTACAATAATATATGCTGTTGCTCTATAGGAACCACGAACCAAGATCCAAAGTTTTTCATATACTACTACGATCTTTAAGAAAAATGCACAAGTGGCTAACTTTGACTTTATCACATTGCTGTGCTTGTAATGTAGCTACACCCATCTTCATATGATCATAACTGACTATGTATGGGGATCGAAATAATGTGTGTTGTACGGTGTCTAGATGGGTGACAAACTTTAATACCACAAGTGATAACCAATTTCCTGTTATTATTGTGTAAAACATATTGATGATTGTTTGAATATTGTATGATCACTAATAACTTGATTTAAACCTTAATTGACCCTTAAGTAAAATGGACATACATTGCACAACAACATACTTACATTAGCAAGGTACCCACGTCACATATTGATAATCGGATTCTATGATAATGCCTTGTTACGCTAGTGAATCTAGGTGAGGTTATCATAGGGTTATTAGTTCCACGAGAACTAAGCAGGCAGTGAAGGATGTTGCCAGAGTTGGAGTTAGCTTTAGGATACTAATACTTCGTGAAGTTTCTGACGTTTTGAGGTGAAGTTGAGATTAAGTTACATATGTCTATAAGTATATATATTATATATATAATACTAGATAAATTTGAAAAACTTCTCCTTCATTTCATCTCAATCCCTCTTTGACATTGACTACTTATGCTGGTCCTTCAACTCTTAAGAGAGGGCACAAATCTTTATTGGTTTAGATTTCGGTCATCTAAATTGTGCATTTCATATAGTTAAGTGTTGCATTGCATATGGTTGAAAAACCATACTTGTCTAACATTTGTTTGAATTGTGGTATGATAACGTTATCTTACTCAGTTGTGGTGTGCTCACATTCTTATAGACTTTATGTGCTTCTAAGGATCCATAGAGATGATCCACACCTATGATGAAGAATGTAGTAGGCAACGAGGGAGAAACTAAGGCTTGCGCGAGAATGGAAGATAGCGCTTTTGTATAGGGTTATCTCATATATATATATTATTTTATTTAATAATAAGTTTCATTATTTTAAAATATTTTATCAAAAATAAAAAATAAAACTATATGGTCATTATGAAAACTTATAAATTTTTACTCTTAAAATTCATTCACTACAATTTCTTACCATTATAAAAATCTCTCCATTCACAAATTGTGATTATATACGGATCCAAATAATTCTCAAAATTTATCATACGTTGAGTATCCAAATGGAGATTTGAATTAGAAAATTCCGAAAAGAATAAAATAAAAATAGAATTGTTTAAAAAGCTAACATAATTTGTTAAATAACCCTTTAAACAATTTATGAATAAAAATGGTCTAAGTTGCTGGCCAAACCTCAGTCTGGCCCCTCTCTCATTTCCTTACCCATGAGCATACCTATCGAACACCAGCATGGCCGATTCGGATGGGGTTTCGATACATTTAGATCTGATCTTGCTGAGATCTAGCCACAAAGATTATGGAAAATAATCTAGACTGTAGACGTCATATGTGAGAGGGCAACGACAGAATATCTAGCATAGCAACCTCAATGACATCAGTGGCTCAGAATCTTATTCCATCAAGTTAATACACGACTTCATGGACAAACCTAAGCCTAGACCGAGCGACCACTTGATGCGGTGCTTTCTCATGGTTCAGTATAGCAATGACGCAAGCGTTCCTTCTCTCTTGTCATTTTGCAGATCACCTAACTTGTCACACCCCGCCCCGTAGGCGACGGCGATGCGATGCCAGGGCAGGCAAACCCACCGCTGGCCTCCTATGGGTAATAGCCGACACCCCTAGTTGATTGGATCAACTAGTAAGAGGTGCTGCCTTTGGAGCAGGCAAAAGCCTCAGTCATTGGTTCGAATCCTAGAGTCTGCAGACTGGGTTCAATCCATTCTGAGGGTAACAATACCTATAGTGCCTGTGGTATCCATTGGGGCATGCGTTGGTTGGGGTCACCATGATGCAATGGTAGTGTCAGCCATTACCACTAGGGGCCAGCGGTGGGTTTGCTTACCCTGGCATCGCATCGCCGTCGCCTACAGGGGCGGGGTGTGACATAAAAAGGTGCCTTTTTTGTCACACCCGCCCCCCACTACGAGGTCTGGATGTGATGCCAGGGCAGACAGCTGCTACAGGCCCCTTAGTGATAATAGCGACATCCACCCTCAGGTGAGACCCTAACCAACGCATGCCCCGCAGGGTATCACGAGCACTATAGGTATTGTTACCCTCAAGATGGATTGACCCCAGTCTGCAGTCTCTAGGGATCGAACCCATGACTTGAGGCTTTGCCTGCCCCAAGGTAGCACCTCTTACCAGTATGTCACATCCCGCCCCCGTAGGCGACGGCGATGCGATGCAGGGCAGGCAAACCCACCGCTGGCCCCTAGTGGTAATGGCCGACACCACTATTGCATCGTGGTGATCCCAACCAACGCACACCCCAACGGGTATCATGGGCACTATAGGTATTGTTACCCTCAGGCAGAGTTGAATCCAGTCTGTAGGGGCCAGCAGTGGGTTTGCTTGCTCTGGCATCGCATCGCCGTCACCTACGAGGGCGGGGTGTGACATAACTAATGTCTCTGTCCAAATAAAAGGTGAAAGGACGTAGGCCCAGCATCATTAAACGACTATAAACAGAAGACGACGTGAATCATGAGGCACGTCCAGTCCATTTTTTATATTTTCTGGTCATGTGAACTCCACAAAGTCCTCCATATAAACAATTAACAGTATTGTATAATCCCATTTCAATCATAACCATTTAATAATAAGATTATAAAGTCATGTAGTAGCCCACCAAGCAGCTGCACACGAATAGTGTGATTTAGACCATTTCACCGACCGTGTGGAAAATATATCGTAAAATGCAATATAAATAACTATATCATATATATATATATATATATATATATATATATTACTCAAGCCATTGAAGAGCAACGCTGCATATGCAAATTATTAGGCTTAGTTGATCATAATCATGGATCTGGTTTGTGGAGAGTGCCACTGCTGGTGAGCTACTCCAAGCTCATGGTCACGTATGGAACCAAATACTTAACTTCATAAACTCCATGTCTTTGAAATGCGCCATGCAACTAGGCATACCAGATATTATCCAAAACCATGGTGAGCCCATGACGCTTCAAGAGCTCATCTCAGCCCTACCAATTACACCTACAAAATCGCACTGCGTCGATCGTCTCATGAGAATCCTCCTTCACTCTGGCTTCTTTGAGTTAAGAAAATTTGGACCAGATAATAATAAATTAGGATATGTTCCAAATCACGCATCGCGGCTTCTACTCAAGGACAACCCCTTGAGCATCAGGGCCTTTGCTCTTGGCATGCTCGATCCCATGCTGACAGATCCATGGCACTCCCTAAGTACTTGGTTTCAAAATCACAACGTCACACCATTTGACACGACACATGGCATGACGATTTGGAACCTTGCCGGGCATGAGCCTAAGCTCAATGAATTTTTTAATGATGCCATGGCAAGCGATGCGCGGTTCGTGGCGAGTGTCGTGATTAATGAGTGTAAAGGGGTGTTTGAAGGGTTGAATTCATTGGTCGATGTAGGTGGTGGGACCGGAGAGATGGCGAGGGCTCTGGTGGCCGCCTTCCCTGAAGTGGAATGCACTGTGTTGGATCTTCCTCATGTGGGCTGAATTGAAGGGAAATGACAAGGTGAAGTTTGTCGGAGGGGATATGTTTCAGAAAGTTCCGTCCGCTGATGCAGTTCTGTTGAAGGCAAGTCTGCTAATTTACTTCATGTTGATTGCTTTTTCTTCTTTGCTGCATATTTGTCTACTGTTCTATATCAGAATTAAATGAAGCGCCCACAAACTATTAATTAACTGATTAAAAGTGCATTACTTTACGGATTTTTATTTTTAATTTGAAATTGTTAGGCATTTATATCGGTTGATGAGATTATAAATTTAATACTTAACATCTATCCACTTTGCTAAACGGATAAGGGGTAATATAATTATTATTTAATTTTTCATGTAAACCAAAATAACACATTATTGTAATAGCTCTTTAAAAAATAAGACTAATAAAATCGCTTTTACAACCATATGAATAAGCCCAAATCTCGTACTCCATGCTTGCTTACTTAATACCATGTTTAATTAATTCTTTTATTTTTATCAATAATTACTTTCAAAGCATATATTTGCACTTTTTTTTTCGGTCGAAATATATTTGCACGTCAAAAGATGACGGAATTTTTTATGTCAGTGCTTATGTGGCTCGTTTGTCTTTGTCCTTCTGAATTTGTACGATCTACTACTTAATTTTTTTCCTAAGAATCTTTACAAATTTAAGTAATTAAAATGCATAATATATATAAATTGGGTTCATAAAAGTATATAATAAAAGAACAATACGAGGACCATCTAAGTACGAGTCATAATTAATAATTAATAATTGATAGATAAGGGTGGGTATACTTTAAGATGCCATTATGCCATTAGCTTGTACCAGGTCAATATATTTTATTATTAATACTTGCTTGCAATACTAGTATGGCCCCTTATTATTTTCATCTATACAAGAAAGCGGATTGATTATTAATATAGTTGAATAGGAAGTATTGACCATATCTTTATTTCTATTTTCATACTTCTACAAATATAAATCAAATATAGAATTTTAAACATTTTGATCTTTTATATTTTAGAGCACATATATTGTGGATCAATATTCTAAAAGTATAATATGTTAAAACAAAATATTTCATTTATCGACTGGCATCTTACTTATGTATATACACCCCTTCACGTATGCGATAACTTCTTAAGAAAATGTATAGACACAGTCAATAATTCAAATATCCATTATTAAAATAACATGAATAATATAAATGTTACTATTATTTAAGAATTAGACGAATGAACAATTTATATTGTAAACGTTGTGACTTTGTTACTAATAAACTGTAGCATTTCATATGATTTCATGAATCTATTGGGCGTTTAGTTTGTATAAATTTATAGGATTTGATTGGATAATAATTGTATTTCCATATCTGGTTGTTATAAGTTTTTATACTAGACAATTAACTTTAAAAATAATGAATAAATTTAAAGAAAAATAGTACCATATGAAGGATAGAACAAATCCTTTTTTACTTGACAAACTGAACCTGTTATAAGATTTTTGTGTTATACATGTGTATATCAAACAATAAAAGCACAAAAATCCTTATTTAACACCATACATATCAAATATAGTATAATTAAATTATGTTATACGGTATTCATTATACAATGCTATCCGATTTCTCTTATTTTGTTCCGTTCTTCTTATAAAATGCCAGCTATAAGTCTACTGCAGCTTTTTTCTTTTTCTTTTTCTTTCTCTTTCCCCAAAAGAGAAAATATTGCAACTTGAAATCCACATTTTTAGGGACCGTCTAGATCTCTTTAGATACACACTTTATGAAGATAATATTATATATATATATATATATATATAATAACTTATAGAAAGTGACATCGGATGGCTTGTAAAGAATTATTGTCAAGTGATATGATGGAATTTAAAAATATGTCTAGGTGGAAGGCTTTAATCAACTAAAAAAATTAAAATAAAAATTTCACGCAACGTAAGATTCAGGAGCTATGAAACCTGACGAATTGTCCAAACCTAGAAGGATATTTTATAATTTTAGTTTTCCAACCATAGGCATCAGTCAATAGTCAATGCACACCGCAGGCTTGATTACTATAATACGAAATAAATGTGATTGATTAGTATCAGCACAATAATCATCGAAGGCCTCTAACTGCATAATTCATAAAGCTTATATATGACAAACTATAGATTTTTACGTGATTTTTATTTCTTTTTTAAAATTTTAAAAATTACATCGATCTCATTTTTTTAAAAGTTAATACTTATTTTTAAAAACCTAACATGGAGAATGCCGTCTAAATTCTATTTTTTTGGTGCTAGTGCATCATTACATATGATATATATATAATTCAAGAATATTTTAAAAATATTTGAAGATTTTGAATTCTATTAAGAAAAGGTCCAATGAAAAACAGGAAAAAAAATCAAATTAAAAAAAGTGAGGTGATAGACAATTTGCAATCGTCCGGAACTATAAATAATGTTCCTCGGGTATTGGAATATGTACTCATTTCAAATTACCCATGTATTTATATTTCGAAGTAGAATAAAACCAATTGGGTTTTTTCAAAATAAAAAATTTCTAACTAATTTTGAGAATTTTTTTATTAAATATATTATATGTAATGACATATTAACACTAAATAAGTAAAATTTATATATTATCCACTATGTCTTTTTTTCAAGAACCGTAAATATTGGCATTTAAAAAAAATTAAAAGTTCACAAATTTTTAAAGCTTTTAGGGAAGGTTTGCATAATTAGACCATGAGGTGATGATGAGAAAGACAATAATCAAGTTGTAAATGTTGGTAATAAGAAAGTCAAAGTCTGAAAAGATGGAAAAATTCTATAAATTCGTTCATGTTTTTGAAGGAACTAATTTTGTACGTTATTAAAATATTCAGATTTATATATGATTATGATCCATTATTAAACTATATATTAATATATTTTGATGGTTGGATGAAAGGTAGGATGGTCTCCCTAATAGTACCTAAAAGTTCCAAGAAGATGGGTTTATTTAAATAATCTTTGTCTTTTTATAAAAAGTTAAATATGGAAACAAACTGTTGGTACAACCTTAAAAAAATGGAAAGGCTTAAACTTCGCTTTGATTGCAAACACCGAATTCGGCCACGTGTCTCGGAGTTAAAGAAGGAGATTCAAACACGCCTCCACTTGAGGACGTGGATGCCAATGTAAAGGCCGCAAGAGGATGTTTATAATTGAGTTTGGCCATTACAGGTTGAACTACCACGTGGTGGAAAGGTCTATTTATTTCGTTGGAGTGTAAACGATACTTAAATATTTGAAATATATTATTTATTAAGAAATAAATATAAATAAAAAATAAATATTTTTTTATTTATAAGCATTAAACATATTAAATACAGATTAGATGCAAATGAAAAAAAAACCTTATTTTAGTTTGGTATATCAGACTTGTTTAGGAAGTAAAGTGAGGAAGTTGTTGAGCAATAATGGTATAGGTGTGTTTGGACTATTTAATTTTTATCTATATATATATGTATTTTTAATTTATTTGTATCATATTTATTATTTCTATATCATATCTATTTGGTGTCTGTTTATGAGTAAAACAGTTGATATCTATTTTTTGACAAACATTTATTTGAAAATAAAAAAAAATAATACCAAAATGATCAGAACATGATGAAACAAACAAAATATCATCGTCTAGATGGAGTGGGAGTGCGTCGGACTCTATTATTGTTATTTATTTATTTGGATAAACTAATTCTAATTATTATTATTATTATTATTTAAAATTCGAATTATGTCTACAAATAAGAGCGACCAAAAAAGATAAACAAGTATTGCTAAGTGACAATAATTGAAAATACATACTTGCAAAATATCAAACTGTGTCGATAGTCTTATTACCTAATTATTTCATCCTAGACTCTCAATTGTCCTATTGTAATGCCAAAATAAATTTGTATGAATATATATCAAAATGTGAAAACTCAAAAGTAAAAGTCCTAAGATGAATTTATAATTTGTGTGATGTTATACCGAAGAGAATTAGTATTGCATTCTCTTTAAATTTAAGAAATTTATTTTCTTAAGATATCGTATAAATTATTCAAGACATGTGCAAATATGAAATTTAAAAATGCTAAAATGTTAAACGTTTGTATTTCCTTCTTTCTTTTCCCAAGTATGTAGTTTATAAAGGATCAAAAGGAAGAAATTAAACCTATTTCATCCAATTGAAAGAGCAATTTCAATGAAAATCGGATTAATTGGAAAACTTTAGCATGAATTCCATTTAATTATTTATTTATCTTTTGGTAAAATTACAGCTTACTTTACTATTTGAAAAATTATGTATATGAAGTTTTACCATGTGGATATACATTTATCTATTAGCTATCTATTATTATTAAGCAAAACTCTTAATTTGTGCGTCAATTTGAAAACCATTATTTTACTCTCTCTTTTCTCCATCTTTGCAATACTCTCTCTTTCTCTCCCTTTTCTTCTCCATCATAAATTATTTAGGGTAGGTAGTGGTATTTGCTGTCCTTTTTCTATTTATTGAATTTTCTATAAAAATTATTTTTCTTTACACACACGTAGCATGAGTGGGTCACCAACTAGTATTTATTAATCCAAAATTTTCATTAATATTAATAATTTTTTTGGTAAGTTCAAAAGAAAATATTAGCAGTTTAAAGCCTATCATTAATTTCATAACCTTAAGAAAATGAGATTTTCAACCTGCTTGAAACACAATCAATTGTATATGATGTTTTTCCTACATTAACTATAAGGAAAATTCTATGTGCCACCATCAGACCTAACTGATCGAATATCTAAAAATAGTTAATATTCTATTTACTATATTTATTCTAACGTTAGATTGTTGATGGGATTATAGCTTCTTAACTATTATTAATGTTGATTTCTTTTTTTTTCACCCTAATATATTTATGATAATAACATCTTCCTTCTTTATTGTCATCTTTGATCTTTTACTTATTAGTGGAATGCTTTGAGTTACTACTATACTCTTTGATAATAGTATATACTAAAATGTAATAAACATTAAGTTAAGCTACAATATAAAATATTTTTCACAAAATGGACAAATTCTTCAGTTTAAAACGAAAATCCAAGACTAAAATAATGAAAAATACAGTGGATTATCCATGATTGGACGGACGAAGATGGAGTGAAGATCTTGAAAAACTGCAGAGAAGCCATTTCGTTGAGAAAGGAAAAGCGAGGCAAAGTGATCATAATAGATATAGTCATGGAGAGCCAGAAAAGAGACAATGAGAAAATAGAAACACAACTCTTTTTTGACATGATGATGATGGTATTGGTCCCTGGAAGAGAAAGAACCGAAAAGGAGTGGGCAAAGCTTTTCTATGATGCTGGTTTCAGTGAATATAAGATATCACCTATACTTGGTACAAGATCTCTCATCGAAGTTTATCTGTAATTTCTAATTTATCTTATGACTCTTTGTTTTTCTAGATTTTATGCTATATGTCATTGTTGCTATGACCTAATAACTTAGTGCTCTTTATAATGATATAATATGTTAGAAAAACTCATGGAAAATACCCACATAACCATGAAATGAAATATTAATCGTGGAATATGAAAGGATGTTATAAATACCTTTAGCCATTGGATGATTTTGATGTTGTTGGAAAAGATCTATTTACTTTTTTTTGTCTGATAATCAAACAAAGACTATGTTTTCTTAGTCTTATCATACACAATGCAATGTTGTAAAGAATGAATGGGTGATAACTAAGAGATCAGATGGTTTATTTATATATTTATATAATGTGCTTCCATCAAACACATTTAATGGCAAATTATCATATTTAGATCATATGATATTATAAAGATCCTATAATATTGGGATTTCCTTGATATGGAATCTCCACTTACCAATAAAATCCTATAATATTGTTAATATCTTAATGTGGATTATTTCAATATTTGAATGATGGAGCACATCAAATATTTAGATATCTTAAATAAATAATAACTAATAATAAATATTTACATTATCCTTTTAGTGCACACATTTAAACAATAACTATCTCCAAACCAAATAAAAACGAAATAAGAAATAAAATACATGAATCATGGCGATAGGCCCTCTAGATTTCTAGTATTATCTTCCATGAATCACACTGCATTGTACTTCTCAGTTTGTATATGATAACATTACTTAAATGAATAAACCTCATGTTTATTCTTGGTCTTCATAAATATATTTTCTCAAAATCATTAATGTGAATGGCAATATGAGAAAATAACACTAATAAGAATTTCATTAACAACAATATTCAAATATGAGAATCACATGATGGATCCTAATCCCATTTTACATACTTGATCCCTGAATTTAAGTGGTGTCGTGCCTTTAGTTAAAGGATCAGCTATCATCAACTCAATATTAATGTGCTCTATGACCATTTTATTTTCCTTATCACGTCTCTAATGCCAAATACTTAATATCGATGTGTTTTCTTTTACTACCACTTTTGTTATTCATAGCAAAAAATATAGCAAATGAGTTGTCACAATATATTCTTAATGGCCTAGATATAGTATCCACATGTCTTAGCCCTAAAATGAAACTATTCAACGATATACCATGTGATGTTATCTCATAATAAGAGACATACTCTGCCTCCATTGTTGAAGTGGCAATCAAGCCTTTCTTGACACTTCTACAAGATATAGCTCCACCACCTAACATGAAAATGTAACTTGATGTTGATTTGCATGAATCAACACATCCAACAAAGTCTACATCTGAATATCTAACCACTTCCAAATTGTATGTACGTTTGAACATAAGCATATGATCCTTGGCCCCTTGAAGGTACCACATCACTTTCTTTGCATCTGTCTAGTGGTCTATCCCTAGATTACTTTGATATCTCCTTAACATTCCGACAACAAATGCAATGTTGGGCCTTATACAAACCTAAGCATAAATCAAGCTTCTAATAGCAGAAGCATAAGGAATATTGTGCATCTGTTCCCTTTCAAAATTGTTTCTTAGGCATTGATTCATATGAAACTTATCATCCTTCACCATGAGAGCTATACTTGGTGAATAATCTTTCATTCCGAACCTCTCCATAACATTATTGCCATTGGTCTTTTGAGATAGGCCCAAAACACAATGGTCTCTATCTCGATAAATGTTGATGCCAATGATAAGAGACATCACCCATATCCTTTGTCTCAAAGTGCTTGTAGAGAAATTGTTTCACTTCATATAACAAGCCCGTGTCATTGCTTGCAAGTAAAATATCATCCACATATAAAAATAGAAAACAAGTTTTGCTCCCATTGACTTTTTAGTATATACACTAATCCATGAAAATTTTCTTCAAATCTAAATGAAGCAATGACTTCATGGAATTTCAATATACTATTGTCTGGTCCATATATAGATTTCTCAAGCTTGCAAATCAAATAGTCACCATTACTAGAGGATAAACCTTCTGGTTGTTTCGTGCAAACTTCCTTCTTAGGTCACAATTAAGAAATGCTATTTTTAAATCCATTTGTTAGAATTCTTAATCAAAGTGTGCAGCCAATGCCAAAATAAGACGAAGAGAATCTTTCTTAGACATAGGTAAAAAGGTATTTGTGTAATCAATTCCTTCCTTTTGATTAAATCCTTAGCAACCAATCTTGCCTTGTATCTCTTAATGTTGCCTAATGAATTTTTCTTTGTTTTACAAACCCTTTGGCATTGTATAGGCTTCTTTCCACTTTGCAACTCAACAAGGTCCCAAAATCATTACTCTTCATGGAATTCATCTCATCCATCATGGCGTTTACCATAACTCTGATTCCTTGCAATTCATAGCTCGTGTAAAGGACTGGTGATGCATGCTTGTGGGGTTAATCCTTGATATGAATTTTTAGGGTTTCAAGAATATGAAAAGACAACAAAAATAGGGAATGATATGGATAAAATTATTATCCTATAGTTTCCACGAACAATAAAATTAAACTAGGTTGTAATTAAGTTATAGAACGATAGAATCCATGATATATAAAATAACTATGATATTAAAAGAATCACAAGATTCTAATAACATAGTTCACCACAATTCTGTACTATAATCATATTCACCACAAAGGATTTTCACACACAAAAGTGCTCTCAAAATCTCAAAATGATATCATAAAATGATTTCCATTGCCTTAAGGCTTACAGTATAAAGGAAAGAAATAAAACAAAAAAAATTACAAAATTCATAAAAATTGACCAATCCTCATATGCCGGCTCAAAGCTAGCAGCCTTTAGTTCAACGTTGGCAGCTTACATCATATATACTAGCAACCTTGAAGACAACTCTTAAAATTTTGAATATGTGAACTCTGAAGGCTGGCTAAAGGCTAGCTGCCTAAACTTCTACACCTGTGGCATAAATGCCCAATGCTGACAACTTTGAGGGTGTGTACAGGTGTTGTTTCCACACTTTTTTTTCTTCCTTTTGTTTTCCTTTCCAACGACTTCGACTTGCTGATTCCTACCATTAGCCCTGGGCTTAAGAAGATTCATCTCGAATCTTGATCCTTTCAATCTCAAACTTGCGAAGT
>JAMXBD010005057.1:0-29189 GCA_024138025.1 Combretum micranthum
ATCTCTTTCCTTAATAATGTGAGTTTATTTTTGTATTGTAATTTCTTTTTTAAGCCTTTAAAGTATTTTGCAATCTCATATTACTAACTACAATTAATATTAAATACATTTGTATATAAATAAATGTGCATCCTAAACAAATTTTGAAAAAATCTGGTTAAATAATTTAACATATTGAGACCTAACTATTATTTTGAGATTATCATGGTGGTTCTATGATTTCAAAATTGAAACCAGAAATTACTTATTCCATATAACTGGACGGAAATCATTGGGAGACATTCAAGAATCCTAAACTAAACTACCTCCACCCATGTGTAAACAACTAGTAAATAATGTTGCATCATTTCATCTTTACAACAAAAAAGGTGGAATGGATTGTGTTCAACCTTTTCTTAAAGAGCACCTGCATCTTTAAGAAATTTTGTGAAATCTTAAGGGTGTATTAGTATTATGAGGATCTTTTCTTTTCAAAAATCTTACCACTTTAACTATAAGGTTCTTTATATGAGTTTATTTAGTTTTTTTATAAGTTTTTTTCATGGATTTCATTTATTTATACAAAATGTTTTTTAAAAAAGGAAAAAATAATATGAAAAAACTCATTTTTTGAATCTTTGGTAAACAACCGAGAAAAGTTGAAATAAACCTCAATTTTGGTAAGGATGTTAAAGTTTAGTAACCTTGTCATGTAACCTCTTTACTAGAAAGCTTTCCATGAGGAATCTTCACTTTTGACGTGTAAGGAGAATCTCATAATTGCTTCCAAAGGACTTTCTTCGACCTCAAAAGTGCAAGAGCCATATTCCTTGAATCTTGATCTATGGTGGGCCATCAATTTTTTTTTTTTTTACTTCTATTAGCACAATAGCAAACAGTGCACCGATGACGTGTGTGATTATATCTTATGTATTTGTTGTTTGATAAAACTTCTACACTTTTTGATTATTTCAATGGCAGAAAGATGGCAAACGATCGCAATCACCACATAGGAAGTGGCAATTGAATTCTATATTCTGCAACACGATTTAAAGATTGACCATTAAGAATTGAAAACCTGCTGGATTAGATAGAATTTGCCATCACAACTCGTATATTTCTATATCTTTAAATGTATTGTTCTAACATGTATAGTAAATTTGACTTTACAAGGACCTCGTAGATAAAATTTGATTGGAGTAATAGCACATAAGGTGCTTAAATTTTCATTTTTTGACAATTTACTGCCTACTGTTTAAATTTTGTAAAAAAAAAAAAAATGTATATGTTATTTTAAAGTATTATTTTAGTATTTCTGTTTTGTATTTGTCAAATTAACGTTAGTTTAGGGTTAGTAATTGTTGATGTGACTTTTTTTTTTTATCAGATTAAGTTGGAGCGTCAACTTTTCACCACAAAACATTAAAGATATACTTCATCATTAGCTGAACAATTTTCTTGCATTAATATCTTTAATCACAACTAAGACATTGACATTACATAAATATAATCCTTACACAAATAGCGAAAAACATAGGAATTATTATTTAAGATATTACACATTGGTTAAACAACATTTAAGGGGTTGTGCTGAATGGGTAAAATCGTGCCAAAATCAAACCATAAATGTCATTTTGTTTTATTGTTTGTTTATGAGAGGAGGGTCGGATTGATATATTAATTTAGTTATATGTGAAGGGGAAAAAAAAAGCATAATAATGATGATTATTGTTATTTATCACGAGATGATGATAATCAAAATTCAAAAATAAAAGGTCGATGATATTGATGCAGAAAGAAGATCAAAGAAAGCGAGATAGAGACACCATTGAGTAAGTACGACAGCATTATTTATCTTTAATATTAAAAAACAATAAATATTCTTATTCTGTCCTAAACTGAAGGAACAATTCCTGATTAATTATTTTAACATTAATAGAAAAAAGATTAATTCTTAAATTTTTCTCTAAATCATGACAATACCCATTTGAACAATCTTAATGAAAAGGAAAATAATATACACAATTGCCTAAGTTTCAAATTTTAACACATTAAACAACAAAATATGAAATAAAAAACAAAGTCCAGAATCAAAAACCAAGATCTTTTAGTTAAATAAAACATGAAAAACACCAAACTCAAAAAATGACCCACATCTATGTCTTTGAAAAAAGAGAAAGCACACCTGTGAACCCATGCAAAATTAACTTGTTATGTCTTGTGTGAACAAGGAGGAGTGAGAATTTTATTTTTTGAGAGAACAAGCACGCCTAAAAATCCATGCTATATATATACATATATATATATATATTATTTCTATCCTAAACTATACTAATATTTTTATTTCTATTATATATATTGTTTTTCTGTATAGGAGAAGCCACTTATTAATGCATTACTATATTTTTTATTATTAGTTGCTTTTATTATGAAAATGAAATTTCCGTTGTTGACTAAATGTATTAATGCAAAAAAAAATTTCAAGTAAAGATAAAGTATATATGATGGCCAAAAAAAAAAAAAAAAAAAAAAGACGAAGTGTATATTTAATGTGATGTGGGTCAAAAGTTGACCTGCAACTTAATCTGATTGAAAAACAAAGTCACATTAACAATAACTGACCATAAACTAAGGTCCATTTAACAAATACATAACAGAGACACCAAAATAACAGTATTTTAAAATAAAAATATTTTTTTGCTAAAATTTAAATATTGAAGCATTGCTAAAAGACAGAAATACAAACACTCTCCATGCCACTACCCCACACTTATTCCTGGTAAACTATTACCAGTCACTTTAATGTGGCTAGTGTGACCTTTCCGCAGTGATCTCAACAAGATTTGCAGTGTCGAGACATGAGCTAGCAAGTAATCCAACGAAAATTCCTCCAGCCAACACTTTCGTTCCTCTGTAATGCAAATGCAAATGCAAATCATCCCTGCAAAATATGTAAAATCATTGTCATTAATGAAAAACTTGGCATAAATGTTAAGATAATTGTCACATTTGGTATCTAAACTTTGGGTTTTTTCTTTTGTTTTTTTCTTGTCTTTTTATTCTTTAGCAATTAACTACATAATTCAAAAGTGTCAATTTAATATCTATATTTTTCCCATTCTTACAATTAGTTATTTGAAAATTTACAAATTTGTAGTTAACTAGCTAAACTTTATTTATTTTTGCAATTAACTATCTCATCCTAGTAACATAAATGATAGCAAAAAAAAAAAAAAAAAAAAAAGATAACATAAATGATTTTGAAAAGTTTGCACATAGTAAATTAATAATTTTAAACTTCAAATAGTTAAATGCACAAATATATAAAGTTTAAATATTACACATTAACATTTATACTAAATCTTAATCACCAGCCATGCTAACTAGTTGTGGTGTATCAATAACTAGAACAATGACATAATAATTGATATCAAACACATAGTTTCTTACAATTATGAAGCTCCATGTTCGACCAGGATCATTGTAGTGTGCGAGCAAACAGCCAGGCATAGGTTTCGGTCCATTCATTAGAAGGCTACAGTGAAGTGCTTTCTCTTTCTCATAAGCCACGTCTTCAGTAGGTTTCTCACTAAACTTAATCACAGCAGCAATGCCTCCTCCAAACTTTCCCAAGCTAATTGTTTCCTGACTAGGTTCAGGCAAGCTGCAGAAACAGAACATAATTATCACTCCAATGTATGGTAATGCAAGTCTAAATTATATGTTAAATCAAATCATGATTTAAGTTTACAACATACTGCTTTTGCTTAGGACTCAGCTGAATATTGGAATTCTAATGGAAATTAATTACCTGTGTATATCTTTATCTAATGGAAGTACTATTTGAATTGATACTTTAGACATGGTTTCGTCAACTGTTGAGTAAACACAGGAGTTCTCATGGGGATTTTCTCAGCTGGTGAATTTTTCCTGAAAATGTATCTATGCTGACGGAATGATCCTTCAATTATGTGCCCGAGAGAATTGAAAAACAAGTTAAATAATCGTGGAAATCACCTAGCTAGCTTACCATGCAACATCATTGAAACCTTTGGAATCAGATAGTTTATCTCCATTTGTTTCTGCCACCATGAATGGCTCATGCTTCCTCGCCTGCAGAGCAAATAGGTCGTTAGAGTATAAGAATACTTAACAATTTCTCAAATTTGATCCAAAATTCATCTCGTTTTGAATGAATTCCTACATTCTTGCTCTAGTAAACTTAATGAATGATAATGAAAAGGGACATAACTCACTAGTAGAAAAGTTGGTGAAGGAGGCAAAAAGAATGAGACGAAATTTGCTTCTTAAAGAATCAGAGGCGAATTTTGCCTCATCTAGGATAATGAGACGAATTTCGCCTCATCCTAGTTAGCACATAAGGCGAAATTAGCCGCTGACTAGGATAATGAGGCGAAATTCCCCTCATACTCCCCCTCCTCTCTCCTTCCCTCTCACTCACACGTCTCACTCTCTCACACACATGCACTTGGTCGCTCACTCTCTCACACACTCACTCATGCACATACTCTCACACATTCTCACTCTCTCACACACTCGCTCACTCTTCTCTCGTACAGTCACTTCACACACACACATCCTCTCTCACTCTCTTGCACTCTCAACTTCACACACATACTATTCTTATTCCTCACCCACATACACTCACTCACACACACTTCCACCTACACTCATCCACACACATAAAATTTTTTTTTTTTTTGAATTTAGTTAATTCAATTATACGGTAAATTTATATTTTTTATTTAATTCTTATCGTATTATATTTTATATGAAAAATAAATTTTTATGATAAAATATATCTTTGATTTATATTTTTATTTTTGTGCAGGTATTTGATAAATTGTGTAGATTCGATTGAATATTTATTGTACTAGAATTACTATAAGGATAGTTCAATTGGTTATGAAATTTTTAATTTATCTATTTAAATACTAGTAGTAACATATTTATTTAATAATGTATTTAATTTGTAGTTGTGTGTATTTTTGTGACTTTAAAAAATTGTAGATTTTTAGGATATAGTGATTATATGTTATTATTCAATCTATTTTTGTTATGTTTAATATCTTGACATATAGATTAAATATAAATATTGAGATGTTAATATTTTCATGTTTATTGATTAATGAATGTTCAATTTATAGTTATGTATTTGTTTATTAATTGAAAAAACTATGTATATATTTAGAATCAAATAATTATATATTATTCGAAGCTTGTTTTATGTGTTTAGATTAATAAACACATAGAATAAGTGTAAGTATTGAAATGATAGTACTTGGATATTTAGTATTTAATGTATATTTTATTTATATTTATATATTTTATTAAAGTAAGCTAAAAAAATTATATGTATTTACGATCTAGTCATGACATTTTATTATCTAATACATGGGTATTGTGTTTATTTTTATGACACGTAGTCTAAATACAATTATTTAAATGCTATTATTTGTATGTTAACAAAAATTATATAGTTACAATGTAACAATAATATATTAATATTTAATACATGTGTAATATTATAACTTCATGACATGTATGTCTGTGTACAATAGTAACTGCTTCTATTTATGTTTATCAATTAATTTATGTTAAATTTGTAGTAATGTATTTCTTCTTAGTGATTCAATAAAATTATACATATTGTCTGTAATTGCATGACACATATAGGCTTTAATAATAAGTAAAATGAAAATATGGTGTTCCAATATTAGATGTTTGCATAGTTATAGGAGAGTTATCCGATGTGACTATGATGTGGTAATTAATTAAATGTCAATTTAGGATGTTTGAACGAACTTGGCATATGACACGTGATTTGACAATATAGAAACGGGGTTAAGAGATTTTTAGAAGCTGCTGTAAACCATCAGCGAGTAGATGGACTGATTAGATGCCCTTGTAGAGATTGTCTCAATGGTTCATGGCAATCTATTCAGATTATCGAGTATCACCTCCTCAGGAAGGGAATGGCTTCGACCTACTGCCCTTAGATTTATCATGGTGAGGATGTAGATGAATACGAGGTACATGATAACGTTGTTATGGATGAAGGGAGTAATCCACTTGAATATACGTGCTTTGAAGATGAGGCAGATCAAAAACTTTAGAAGACATTGCCTTTAATATAATGATGGTGATGGAGATGATGTTGAGAGCGAAGATGAAAGTAAGTGGGATTGATGGAGAGGGTGGATTGAAATGTTTGAAAAAACAAAGAGTCCAGTATATTCGGAATGTACAAAGTTTTCATTATATTAGCAGTACTCAATGATAAATCTAAAGGTTGACGGTAAGCAGTCAGTGAAGTCATTGAACAATTGGCTTGAGTTAATAAAAAGTTTGTTACCTGCCGGCAATTTGTTACCTGCATCATATTACGAAGCACGGAAGTTTTTGAAGCAGTTAGGCATGGATGCAAACATGATCCATGCTTGCAAAAATGATTGTGTGTTGTTTCGAAAAGAATTAAAAAATCTTGATACTTGCCAAGTGTGTGTGGGGAAGGAACTTCATTCAAGAAAACAGAAAACAGTATCGATTAAGGTTTTACGACATTTCTCATTAATTCCAAGATTACAACGGCTATTTATTTTTGTCGGAAGATAGCTTTAGAAATGAGATGGCATAAGGAAAAGTATATATCGGTAGATGGTGTGTTGAGACATACGGTGGATTCGAACAATGTAAGGGGTTGGATAACAAATATCTTTTGTTCGCGTTGGACTCCCGAAGTGTACGATTAGGACTTGCCACTGATGGTTTAATCCATATGCAAACATGAGCACAACATACAGTGTGTGGCCAGTTATTATGTTTGTATACAATGTTTCACCATGGAGATGTATAAAGAAGCCATATAGATGATGTCTCTTTTAATACCGGTGCCGAAACCACCAGGTAAAGATATTGATGTGTACTTACAACCACTGATAGAAGAGCTACAAGAACTTAGACAAATGGAATCAAAATACTGGATATGGTCAAAGGATGGATATTTCGAATGCATGCTGCATTATTATGGAATATTAACATTTCCCGCTTATGGTGACATTTCAGGTTGACGATGAAGGGTTATAAAGCATGTCCAATATGTAAATCGACTGCACAAGTGGACATCCAAATAGTAAGTTGCACTATATGGGCCATAGACGGTTCTTGCCTTGAGACATAAGTGGCGCCGTGACAGTAGGTTTGTCGGCACCATGGAAACACAAGCACGACCAAGGATTACACTGGTTTAGACATTGTCGATAAATTGAGTCGATATGAGCATGTCATTTTGGGAAAGTTGCAAGAGCGCCTATGCCGACGAAGGAATGAAGATGGCACAAACTGGTGTAAAGAAGAGTTTGCTATTTCGATTGTTGTATTGGAGTGAACTGCACATACGACATAACCTTGATGTGATGCACATCGAAGAGAATATATGCGACAACCTAGTGGAACTATTTTCGATCTTAAGGGCAAGTGAAAAGACACAGATAAGGTGAATAGCCATAAATTCCTCATTCACATTTCATATGCGTGTTGTTGAAATTATACATCTTTTTATATGTTTGAATGTGATTTATATTTGATGAATTATATGTTGTGTATTGTGCTAAAAATATTTAAATGTATTAGAAATAATTAAATATTGAGTTCATAAATTTTTAAGTCTATTAGAATGTATGAAATATGATTAAAATAAGTTAGATAAAACATGTAGAAGATTCTCAAAATGCAGAATTTTAGTCATAAATAAAGCCTATAAACTCACATTTAATTAACCAAATCAAGCCCATTAATTAAAAAAGTCAAGCCCATTAAAGGCTTTATTAGTGGTAGCCATGAAAGTCAAACAAAAGGATAACATCAACCCATAAAAGTGCAAAATTCATCCAAATTTTTCAGATAACCCAAACACCCACTCAAAAGCTTCTAAACTCTATTTTTGCACTCCAAAAGCTTCCTCATGGCTCTATGCTATTAAACCCTTCATCTCTTATAAATTCCACCATCAAAAGCTTGCTTTACGACTACAAACAAGAGTACAAAGTTTGCTTGGTAAGTAGTTTTTTCCTATCTTGAATATATGAATGTATGTAGTTTTCTTGACACTAGGTTTGAACTTAAACTTGTGTTTGATGAATTTATATGTGTATTGATAGTATAAGAAGTGTTATGGGACTAGTGAAGTTAATTATATATGTATATATGAGATTAAAGTGTTGAGAAATGCAAATGGTTGATGACTAAATGTTGGTGTTGTGGACTTGGGTTTGAGTTGTGATTTTGATCATATAACAAGCTTTGGAAACTTATGGATGAGTTAAAGAAGTTTGAAAGTGTAAAAGTTTACAAAATTTTGTGTTCAAAACAGGAGAAGGCAAAAAAAAATTGAACGGCCCCATATGAAAGGGTGTTTCACACTTTAAACCTTGAAAATGCACTTTCTGAATTGAAACGACCCTCTATGGGGGGGGGGGGGGGGGGGGGGGGGGGGGGGGGGGGGGGGGGGGTGGGGGGGGTGTGTGATGATTGAAACGGCCTCATATGGAAGGGTGTTCATCCTCTGATCTTGAAAATGCACTTTCCCTGAATTGAAACGGCCCTATATAGGGAGGTGTATGGATTGAAACGGCCCCTATGCAAGGGTGTATCACTCTCGGATTGAAAAGTGCAATGTCACTGGGTTGAAACGGCCTCCCAAACGGCCCTATATAGGAGGGCGTTTCAATTTCTGATCTCTCTCCCTGTTGCGATGTTGTTTTGTAATTTGATTGTAAGAACCTCCATTTGAGGTGATTCAAGTTGCGTTGGAAAGATTAAAAAGAGATCTATAACTTTCATATTTTAATTTTTTACAAATTGTAAAATATAAATGCTTAAATTTTGATTCTTTCCAGCTTTTACACTTTCCAAAACAAAGTTAAAAACTTGTATTGGTTTGTTAAATGTGTTTTAACTTATGAAATGAATCTTTTCAAGCTAAAATGAGATAGATAATGATAATGATATTGATATGTAATGATGATTGGGTGATATAATTAAGCATGATTTAAGTATATTTGTAGATTTAACAAATTATTGATTTCTATGAGTGTTAAGATAAAATAGTTATATTATATATATAATTTCCTTTGCTTGTTTTAAGATCTTGTGATAACTTATTTGAATTCTTTGAATGGTTAAGTATGAGATCATTTGATATTGAGCTTGGACTAAGTGTGATATTGTGATAATCTCTTTAAACGGTGATTAATCCCCGCTCGGCCATCCCATTAGTTCTCGAGCTATTTCAGGTACGTAGTAACTTGCTTATTCCTTGCTAAGATA
The DNA here is from genome assembly GCA_024138025.1 of Combretum micranthum. Taxonomy (NCBI): domain Eukaryota; kingdom Viridiplantae; phylum Streptophyta; class Magnoliopsida; order Myrtales; family Combretaceae; genus Combretum; species Combretum micranthum. Next base: position 9,328 of record JAMXBD010005057.1, read on the forward strand.
TGTATTACTTTAAAGCTATTCTATATTGAAAAAGACATAATAATTGTTTGTTGAATTTTTTATAACGCCGTTAAATCTGGTTCGGAGAGCGGCACCTTGCTTAAATTGGGGGCATGATAGTTTAGGCGCTTAGACCACCCTTGTCATTCTGATATGACTTTCATAAGTGGTTCAACGTGTAATCAATGGGGAATTTGGTATCGGTGTAACATTTGCTTAAACTTGAGGGGAAGTACCATAGTTTAGTTCAACGTTTATGGGAACGTTGAACTAGATTCATGTTATGGACTGAGTCTAAGTAGAGTTTTGTAACGGTTAGAAACCCTAGATGAGATTACTTAATCGTTATGGTAAATTTATCTAGGATGGTATGAGTATCCAAGCTACTTATATCAACCCCCTGAGCATCAAGGTTGTTACTTAGGTTCCCATAAGATCCCTGCTGTCCGGAGTTTGAATACTCCCTTGTTGTATGGCTAATTAAAGATTGAATAATAAATAATTGGTTGTTGCATTTTGCATTTAGCTTAAGAACATGTGACTCAATTTGCATTTATATTCGTTACTTGTGTACTGGGCCTTTGGCTCATATTTTAACCATTTCAGGAGACGACTCCAATGAGTTTTATGCAAGTATGGAGTATGGAACCAACTTTGAAGATTTTCTTGATGACTTGGAGGATCAGAGATAACCATGGATTTGATAGAACCCTGTCTATGTAATAGACTAGATGTGAACTCTTTTGTTGTTGATGTAATTTAAGCTTCAGTTTGAGTTATGTTTTGTGATTTTGTTAAGGCTTGTAAGAAGCCTTTGGTTGTAATATATTTATATACTTGACTATGTATGACTTAGGTTGTATCTCTTATGAAATATATTAGTAGTGAAGTTATGGTTTGCTAGAGTCTTAAAAACCTATGATTTGATATATATTGATCCTTATAGAATTAGGCAAACAATTACTCAAACACTTCATTTTAGACAACCTTACATATAATTTTAGAGGTTATATGTGGTTGGAGAACTGTTATCACCTATTTTAATTATAGGGGGATAGCAGTCTTTACATAAGGCGAGACTCACCCTCCAAGAAACGAGTATTTGTTCTCAGCTACTCCTACAAGAACGTGGTGAACGCATTTTCAAGCCACCAACTGCATATACATTATCCACTTGGCAAATGAGAGAGGTATGTAATTCAATTAAGGATGTGAAGATGCCTAATGGATATGCTTCAAATATATCATCTTGCTTAGGTGCTGATGAAGTCAGTTTGAGAGGTCTGAAGAGTCACGATTGTCATGTCTTGCTGCAACGTATTCTCTTGGTTGTCATTCGTGGGGTCTTGGATAATCGCATTTATGATATTGTATGTGGTGTATCTCGTTTTGTTAGGGAATTGACTGCTAAAGAACTCCGTGTAAATCTATTGGAGTCTTTGGAAAAAATAATAATCCTAACTCTATGCAATTAGAGATGATATTTTCTTCTGCTTTTCTTTTATATTATGATACATTTGGCCATGCATCTTCCGAAGGAAGCATGCATGTGTGGTTCGGTCGTCCAGTACCGGTGGATGTATCCTGTTGAAAGATATATGGGAGTACTAAAAGGAGATTTGCAGAATAGGACAAGACCGGGAGGTTCAATTATCGAGTAATATGTTGTGCGGGAGAGCATTCAATTTTGCTCACTGTATTTTGATAATATGGACTCAAGAATAAATAAACCCCACTGACAGTGGGACGAACCGCTGATGAATGTCCATCGTCATTGTTTTGAGTATTCACACAGCCCATAGGTTCAATAGGTGCATGCACTACAAAGTGTCGAATGAAACTATATATTAATACAAAAATTATCATGTTACCATAATTTTTTTAAATCCTCCATAAAAGTAAAAAATTCATTTTACAAATTTTTTATTAAGATTTTTAAATATAACTCTTCTATCTCATTACTAGTAAATCAATTGATTATTAAAAAATATTTTTATAATTAATATTTAATCTATATAAATGTTTTTTTTTGTAATAAGTTTTTGATAAATAAAAGTATATTACCCAACTGAATAAGATTAATTTTTAATCTCATCTACTAGTAAATCAATTGATTAATAAATAATATTTTTGTAATTAATATTAAATCTATGAAAATTTTTCTTTATAATTATAACTCTCCAATCTTATCTACTAGTAAATCAATTGATTAATAACCTATAAACATATTTTAATAATATTTAATATTTAATCTATATAAATATTTTTTGTAATTAATTTTTATTAAATAAAAGTACATTACCTAATTGTATAAGATTAATTTTTAATCTTATCTACTAGTAAATAAATCGATTAATAAGTATATATTTTTTATAATAAATATTTAATGTATATAAAATTTTTTGTAATTACTTTTTAATAAATAAAAGTACATTACCCAATTGAATGAGATTAATTTTTAATCTTATATACTAGTAAATAAATTGATTAATAAATATATATTTTTTATAATAAATATTTAATCTATATAAATATTTTTTATAATTAATTTTTAATAAATAAAAGTGCATTACACAATTGAATAAGATTAATTTTTAATCTTATCTACTAGTAAATAAATCGATTAATAAATATATATTTTATTAAATATTTAATCTATATAAATATTTTTTGTAATTAATTTTAATAAATAAAAGTACATCACCCATTTGAATAAGATTAATTTTTAACCTTATCTAATAGTAAATAAATTGATTAATAAATATATAATTTTTATAATAAATATTTAATCTATATAAATATTTTTTATAATTAATTTTTAATAAATAAAAGTACATCACCCAATTAAATAAGATTAATTTTTAATCTTATCTACTAGTAAATAAATTGATTAATAAATAAATATTTTTATAATTAATATTTAATCCATTAAAATATTTTAGTCAAATTTAATATTTAATCTATATAAATATTTATTATAATTTTTTTTAAATAAAGTACAACTATCAATTTTATAAAAAAAAGTGGGACAGTGCGGGAGAAAATAACAGGCTTAAGAAAGTTCAATTTTTCACGATGAGACAAAATTCCCCTCATTTGATCATATGAGGCGAAATTGGCCTCATTATCCAACTCATGAGGCCAATTTCACCTCAGATTCTAAATATGAGGCAAAAATTCGCCTCATTAGCCCAGTCACCCTTTGTATATATCCTCTTCTTCCTCTCCTGCTCGTTCCATTTGTTTTTTCCATTCCCACTTCTTCCAATCGGATTCCTCTCCAAAATTACTTCCTTAGCACAATTATTTCAACATTGGTAAATCATTTTATATTTGCATTGAATTTATTTCAATTTTATATTTAGTTTTTATTTGAAATTATTTATTTGTATTTATTTCTACAAGTTTTTACCATTTGTTATTACAAGTTCAACAACATCAAAATCAAATATAATATAAGGTATAATATTTTCATTTTAATTTACAATTTTTTTGTATTTTTTGATAAAATTTATTTCATATTTTAGGTATATTATAATTTCCAATTTATAATATTTTTATCAATAATAAACATATTTATAATATCATAATATTTTTATTATTTCAAATGTTTAGAATAAGAAAGTTACATATAATATTTTAAGTAAAATATTAATATTAATAAATTTGTAATATTAATTATACAATTTTTTAAAAATTATTGCAATACGTGTTGTATTTATTGTTTTTAAATTCTGGAAAAATATATTAATTATAAAATTTTAAGTAAAATATTAATATTAATAAATTAGTAATATTAATTATGCAATTTTTTTTAAAATTATTGCAATACGTGTTGTATTTATTTTTTTAAATTCTTGAAAAATATATTAATAACAAAATTTAATTAAAATATATTAATTAGTAAATTTGAATTATATTAATTATAATTTTTAAAAATTATTGCAATATGTGTTGTATTTATTGTTTTTAATTTTCGAAAAAGGTATTTTAATATATGAGGCGAGTTTCGCCTCATCTTTAAAATTTGAGGCGAACTCGCCTTATGTCACGTCAGCTAATGAGGCAAAATTCGCCTCACTAGCTGCCATGGCATTTAGCCTTGACATGAGGCCAATTTAAAACATGAGGCGAAACTGGCCTCATATATTAATTAAGGATGAATGAGGCGAATTTCACCTCATTTGAAAAATATTGTGGCGAAACTCACCTTCTTTTCCCTAACACGGCCAACCTATACAGGAGAATTTTTTAGGCGAAAAATTCGCCTCTCAAACGAACTTTTTTACTAGTGACTAGCTTTCAATTGTAAGTAAACATACCTCATAATTTGTGGTACTTTTTGGTATCTTATATATAAGTGTTTCCAAATCAGAAGTATTGTAGATCCGAAGCTGCTCGAGAAAATTCATATGTAAATAAGGAGCAGTAGCAAGAACTGTACATTAATAAGTACTACAACTTGAACCTTTGAGTATCAAGGTTTTACCTGCTTGAATTCATCCCAAAAACCCTCTAGGGAAAAGTAGCCATTGTTCTTTATAGAATCCCAGTAGTCCTGCAATAAGGTAAAATTCCCTCTTATCAAATTCCATAACTACATCTTCTATACCTACAATATTGACGCAGGACGGAAAGTATAAAGACAACAGAAATCAATAGCAACTATTGATTTCAAAGACCAGATGCAAAAGAATGCAACTTGATTGAGAAATTCTCTCAAATAAGGTTTCAAATATTATAAAATGTTTTAAGCAACATAAACTAGAGTTTCTGGACTATTTAAATGCATAAAAAAGTCCTAAAAACGACAATAAAGAAAAATAACTCGGATAATTAAAAGCTGGAATTAAAGCTGGCAGCTTAAAGGCGAAACGTCGAGCGGCTTAATTGTAAGCCGGCATTTAGGCCGACAGCCTATATCTCTAAGCCAGCGGCTTATATTCCTAAGCCAGTCGCTTATTAGCCGAAGTTGCAAGTTCTTATCAAGGCCCGCCTTTTAAGGCCTATAGCCTTCATTCCTATGCTTTCGGGGTTGCTTCTTGGCTGCTTCTTTGCTCATAAACGCGTTGGCTATCTCATCTACATCAAATATGTTACGTTGAGGAAAAAGCTCACCATGTGACTGCAAAACTTTCCAGTTTTAGGGTTGATCCCCATGGTCGAGTTTCCTATTAAAACTAACACTGGTTTCCATGGAAGTGGCATGCAAGTCGTCTCCACTGTCCATCTAGTAGTGACCTCAGTAGGTCCTGACTAAAACATTACAATCAAGACAATGGCTATGGTATAAGCATAGAGAAGAAAGAATTCAATTAATGATGTTGATTGGACAAATGGATCAAGCCAGCCCACCGGAGAAGAAGATCTACTTCATGTAACATATAAGTTCAACCTTACATCATAGCTTCTGTAATCCTTCGATCATTTTACATACCATAAGCTGTTAATTTACCTTGTTCCGGTCAGGAGGCATATATAAATCCCATTGCCTCTCATTATGCTCAATTGGAAAGGATCATCAAAGGGAAAAGAGGGAATGATTTTGAAGCTAGATGGAAAGGATGAATCATTTTATATCTCAACAAAATCCATGAATAAAGCTTTCCTTTATCGAATTGTAGATTAAGAGTTAATGTTACAAACAGTACCTGAACTTTGATAAAATATGTAATTAAGTACTTGAAACTTTAAAATTAATCAATTAAATATCTGAATTTTAAAATTGATCAATTTAATATCTAAAAGAATTACTTATGTAGATAATAGTAACTCTGTGATATTTGTTAGCATAGAAGAAAAATAATTTCAATTATTAAATTGATTAATTTCAAAATTCAGGTACCTAATTATATTTTGTCAAAATTTAAGTAACATTTATGATATTTATCTCATATTAAATTAAGAATTGAAAGACAGAAACTATCTAATAACTTACCAATGACCAGCGAATCGTATTGACAGGATAATAAGGTAACGTATTGGAATATTGTAGCATCAGATGCAATAGATAGTTGCCATAGACAAGAAATAAACCAAATATCAAGAACTGGATCCTTGAAGACGAGAATGGTACACGAAGTAGCTCGATTTAATTTTTCCTCAATGATTTCTACAATTGCATGCCACATTCTATTACTTTCGAGGACAGACTATTAATGTAATATCACCAACTGTTTGAGATCTGAGAAAACAAACCAAATATCAATTTAAAGCAAAGAACCGCCTAGGCAGCCTGCAATTTTTCATTCCACATTTCGACATAGAAGAGGTAAACTTGGGCAGTTCCCTCAGCCAAAAACTCAGAAGATGCAATTTCTGTAAGCTACAGGAAAGAAGATGCTATTTTATATTACACGACAGTATATGATTCGATAAAACATAAATAAAAATATTGATTTAGAGACAGGAAAGCATGATCAAAATCCATGAAAATCGTTGTTAAAATCATGTATTAACTCACCATTCTTCGTGTTTAAGATTTTTATGAGATTTAAACGGATGCTTAAATATATACTCCTGACAGAATGTGAATTTAATGTGGACGATTTTATGAATGTACGATTACACCAGTTATATATAATTCTATCAATTCTATACTTCTCATGAAATCGCAAGTGTGACAACCTGTGAGATCCTATCAAATCAGTTGACTTAAGAGCTTTGGCATAAGAAACTTTGAACGTAAATTTCATCAAGCCATAAGTGGAAAAAGGTCAACATGGACAAACCTGCTTGACCCAATGCAGATGAAAATCAGGCTTGAACATAACCTTCAAAAAAGCTATATTAAACAAATATCCACTTAGGCCAGCGTTAACGCTGGTTTCTTAGCAAAATCAATAAGAATGAAGCACTTCTAGCTGGGTTCTTCAATATTACGATGTGATACTTGGCAAAATTAAGGTCCTCTGACAAGAAATCCAAAAAACTAGTGTTTTATTCTTTTTTTTAATATATTTGTGTATAATTTTTATCACGTGGGTCTTTTAAATAATATAAGTATAAATTAAAAGTTACTTTTAAGATTTTTATAAATAAAATGAAAAATTTTTAGTTGTTGATATGGCATCAGTAACTTTAAATAAATTCTTACCATTAAAGATGATCTTATAGTATCATGCCTAGTAATGAGGTCCTAAACTTCATTTTCTCATCATACGCAGCCCTATCAATAACCTGACCGTCAAACAAGTGAGGGAGATCATCGTACAGAAACTCCACCAACCGGTTCATGTGGAACAATGTTGTTTTTTGCGGACCTGCTCTACTAAACTCAACTTCACGTCCACTTGAGCTTGGGGTTAACGTTAACTAGGGGTGTTGGTTCATGGGTCTTGAGCTGTTTTGGAGGGAAGGTGGTTATGGTGGGGAGAGACTGATGAGCCGGCCGCGGGTTGGGCCGGAGAGTTGCATGGTGGGGGACCTTTTTTTAAGGTTGTTGTGGCGAATAAAGTAAGGAAGGTTAGAAGGTGGAGTTGAAGTTTGATGGATTTGACTGCACTGTTGGCATGTTGCCTGCGTCATTCTTGGGCATGCAATTGATTGGTTAAGAAACAGAAAGGACTATGCCCTAGGATGCCCGAAATTATTGGACTACAAACGATTTATCTGTTTATAGTCTATTCAAACTTGGCTCGCTTTAGCTTTACTTATATCGAATTTAATTAGTAAATAAATAAAATTTTAGTTTAAAATAAATTTTATTTATCTAAAAAGTTGAGTTCAAACTTGATATAGACTCATGGGTTGGCTCGTAAATAAGCTTGTAACTAGGCTTGGAAGTAAGCTTAATAGAAAACTTGTTAGTAGATTTGTGAATTTTTATATGTATGATATATTATATATATGTATATAATTAAAATAGCAAAAATTAATTTACATTTAGTATTTATGAATGTATAATTTATACCAACAAATATATTATATATATTTAGGTTAAAAAAATGAAAAATAGGCTATTTAAATAAGCAAACTTGAGCTTGAATTTTAGGTTCAATAAAAAGCTATACTCACATTTAGTTTAATTAGTAAACAAGCTAGACTTGAGCTTGAACTAAAACTCATTTAGCTAAACAAGCTGAGTTTGAGCTCAAAATTTCAAAACTCGATTCGAGCTCAAGTTCGATAAATTTTAAATGATTTAACTAATCGAATCGGATTGAATCGAAATGTATCCAAATTTTGATTTTAAACTATTTGGTTTATGGTTTGGTTCAATAAAGAGTAAACGATTTGTGATTCGATTTGGGACCTTGAACTGAACTATATGGTTCGAGTTTTTTCATAGAATATACTTTTATTTTAAGAATAAAAAATGGTTAGAATTGAACATTTTTTCTATTAAAAAATATGAACCGAATTGCATGGTTAGATTCGAATTTAAAAGAAAAACCGAACCATAATATACCATTCGATTGAAGGGGCACACCGCACCAAGCCTCACATGCACACCCCTAGTACGTTTCGGTGCATCTGTGCTAAGTTCGTCCAAATATGGTAGGAATAATCGTGGTAGGATTGTCTTTCAAATGTGGTAGGTTTTGGTACAAATGTTAGGTTTGTTTGTGATTGGTGGGTCCAACTGTGATGGATCTACTATGTAATGTGCAACTTATGTGAATAACATTCCCTAAGATGATAGACTTGTTGAGAGCTTCACTTTATTTATCAGTGATTTGTGCATTAATATTCCATTTCCATTAAGATTGATTACAATAGAAGATTGGATGCCTAGAGACAAGAAACTTTGTAGCTCCTTGAATTTATTGAGGATTTTTTTTTGGATTTGAATGATCATATTTTCCTTTTCTTAATTAAGGTATAAATTAATGGTTGAAATTATTCAAATTCTTAAAATATCTTGCGATATCATTATGATGTTATGTTTTCCATTTATTCTTAACTATTGAAATGAGAGAGCAAATGGTTCCATTTCCTCCTTTTTCTTCTTCTTTTTTCCCCTTCTCTCTCTCTCTCTTTTTTTTTTTAATTATAAGGAATAAAATGTACATTATAAAGGAATAAAATGCACAAAATAAATTTGTTGTAAGGGAAATTTTGTAACATAACTTTGGAAATTTTGAAGAATTTTGTTCAAAGAAGTAGAAAAGAATTGATGATATGATGTTAGCAAATAATAGACAAATTTGTTGTGAATTTATAGGTTTGACGTGAAATCTAATGATTAACCAAGCCACTTTGATCAACTTAAGTACAAGGGTAAAATTTAAATAACAAACAATTTAACACTTTAATTGAACTGAAATAAGAGACAAATGCAATAAAATTCCTTATGTAAATAGATAAGCAATTCTTCATTCTCTTCTACATAAGCAAAATACAACTATTTTGAAAAAGAGTTTGTGAATATTTCCCATCTACTTCAAAATGTATGTTTTTTCAAAATATTCTACGTTATTTAATTTTACAACTACTTTATAATATAGGCATTACTATAGACATTAGTATCTCTTTTAATGAAAAACTGTTTGAGGGAATGGGTAAAGATACAAACACATATATGCAAATGGGCTCAGCTAATCTTTTCAAACTATTGTCTTTAATCTAAGGTGGAGATCTAATTGACAAGGCAGTAAGATCTTAGTATCTTATATATACAAAAAAAACTAGAATTAAAGGAATATAAGCAATGAAAGCCATATTTCTATCTTACCATTAGTCTAGTATAATTGTAGTATGACTAATGCAATGGGTTTGTGCTCAATGAAATTAACTATCATCTCATTTTGAAAAAATGACAAATTTTGTAGTTGGACTTTGCACAAAAATTCAATTTGATAATACCTCATCAAAGTTTTCATATTATTTTTAGTATCTCACTAATATAATTTGCTACGTTTCCTAACATGAAAGATGAAACCTATCAGTCCTAGATGGTATTATAAGTATTAGTAAAAATTTAATGATATACTATCTCTTTTTACATTTGCAAATAAAATAAATGATGTTAGGAAATTGTAAAAATAGGCACAAAAGGCTGAATTGGTTATTAAACTGATTACTTCAAGTTTAGGTACTTAATTGAATTCATGTGCAAAGTTCAAGTATCAAATTTGATATTCACCCTTTCATTTTTTTTCGTTGTAAGAAGATGTAAACTTTTATAAGCATCTTTATTCTTTCAAATTTAAATTAACAATTTAAAAAATATGGCACTTACTAATCTTACATAAAGTTAAGCATTTTGTCTAGAAAGTGGTGGCTAAATCTAACTGAATGAAGGTAACTCATTCAAAAATCCTTACAATGTGTGTTAGGTGTAGAGAAGTTGAAATATTAAGCACATTACTTCATTGTATGATTGGGTGATTTGTACTTGGTATGTAGTTTTGGAAATGCAAATAAGGAGAGAAAATCATTAATTTTTGGAGGGTATTTTTATCATTAAAAATAGGAAAAATAAGGAGCAGTTAGAAAAGAAAATGTTGTATTGAGGCATGGGATGGATAAGGTGAGAGAGTATTTTACTGAAGAATAACCTAAACTATGTTGGTAGAAAATAAAGCTAGAAGATATACTAGCAAATTGGAAAGCTTATGTGAAAGAGAAGTGATAATGGCAATTTAGTCTCATATTTTCATGCATATTGTGTCATAAATTATTATTGATTTTAAAAATTATAAGGAAATGGTACTTAATTTGTTTATTGTGATGTTTTAGGTCTTGAGGACTTATAGTGCAAATACAAGAATTTAAAGGAGTTTTACGCAACTAAAGGAAGTGTAAACAAACTAGGCAGGTCAAGCATTAATTTACAATTACACTTGCTAAGTGGAGATAAAGGCCGCCGACCTACATTCAACACTGCCCTTAAGCCACTAGCCTTGAGCCAGCTTATGTCATTGAAGCCTTCCCTTGTTTTTCCCTATAAATACTCCTCATGTGTATGATTTGAGGATCTTTTGACAATTCTTTTACTCATTCTTTACTCCTAAATAGACTAAGAGACTTGAGAATAAAAAAAATAAGGCATAAAAAGTAGCTAATTTTTTCTTTTTGCTTTTCTTAAGAATTTTACACCATAATTAAGTGGAGAATATCATTTGAACATGGATTTGAGCATGTAATCCCTATTCAAGGTGATTTCACTCCTTTTTTTTTTTTTTCAATTTCATGTTATGGATGATATCTAAAACTTTCTCCTTATGCTCTTATTAATGGTTTTGGGTTAATGTTTTGGATTATCTAATTGGTGTTTATTGTTGTTGATTGATCGTGTTTGTGTTTAAGTTGTTGATGCTAATTCACCAAGAATGTATTTTGGGTTTATCTTGGAATACATGTTAGATTAGATTATAATTGGGAAATTCCTTTCTAATCAATTATGTGATTAACTAATTTGGATTAAAATCACATAGGATATGGGTTTTAATTCAATTAGGGTTAATAAATTATAAAAATTAGTCAATTAATCAATTTCCTATGAACAGGGAAACTTAGTTGGTTAATTTAGAGTAATCTCTCTTTGGGAAAATGAGTTTTTACTTAGTGCTCAATGGATTGAAAACACTAAACCCATCATCATTTTGAATTTACAAGCATATTTTGGTCAATAGCATACATTTAATTAATCTCCAAATTTGGCTCTAAACCTAATTCAATTATAAGTGCTAAAATCCCAAGTTTCTTAGATTAGTTTTATCTAAAAATTCAATCTTTTCAATTTGCTTAGCTAAGATTAGGACTAATGCACCGGAGCTAGCCTTCATTCCCTATGGGCACGACTCGATACTCATCGAAATTTTATTATTGCAAACGCACCTAGTACACTAGGCAGTAAATATTTACGCTTGAAAAAAAAGTTTAAAAAGGAGTTTATAGAACAAGCATGATCAAAGTGTCAAATTTTCCTTTTTTATAATCTGTGAAGATGGAGAGGCAAAGTGTAAGTGTACAAAGAGTTTTGAACATTAGTATAGTTTAAAATTTCTAAATTAAAGGAAGAAGACTGGTAAATAGTTAAAGCTTAAAGTTGAGAGTAAGATTTTAGAATAAGTTTAATAAGTGAAAGTCTCTTTGCTTAGTTTGGGTAAGATTAAAGAAGAGGAAGAAATGAGAAAAAAGACTTGTCATAAGTGGTGATAAAAGCTGAAAAGCTATGGTTATTGAACACATTAAATAAATGGATGCTCTTTGCTTAGTTTGGGCAAAATTAGGGATGGTGAAAATAATTGTGTTATCCATGGCAAGATAAGAGATGGTGGTGATGCAATAACTTGGGAGTTGTTTTCGAATAGGATAAGAGCAAGCAAAGATTTTGTAATTCTATATAATGAAGTCTACATGAGATAGGAGTATCAAAATGTAGAGGAGCTGTATCATTGAGACAATTTAGAATGTGGGGCCTAAAGTAGTATTCTTAGGTAGAAAATATAATGCTGTAGATCAATGAGTGTAACTATTACGTGAATTTAGTTCCTCTGTGGGTTAAGCTAATCTTGCTTACAGTGTATCACATGACATGATTCTATTAATTTACTAAAGGATCATTCATGTTTAGTTTTGTCTTTATGTGTAGAAGTTGTTAAATGCCAAATTTTAGGAGCAAAGCTAGAAAATAATAGGTTATGGAGAATTGATTTTTGAGGGGAAATAATAGTCAAGCCCAGCATGGAAACCCAATGGTCTTCTTTGAAGATTGTTATTTTACTTCACGAACACTACTTATCTAATATTAATTTTGATTTTTGTATCGTGGAGAGAAACACTAATCATGTAACAATTCGGGAATCACATGTTAAGAAGACAACATGTTTTATGGTTAATGGTGAACTTTCCGTCCTTTGTCCAAAAGCTACAACTTTTTGAGTTTTGATCTTGTATCAGTTATGGTATAATTAACTTTACTATCTATACTTAGTTTGGAATGGTTAAGGATAAATAAACTTGCCTATAAAAGTGTGATTGGAAATATAATTTCATAAGCTAAATATAAAGTATTCATTTAGAAGAAGAGAAGCATGTTGCTCAAAGTGCAAAGTCTCACAAGTTTCCTAATATCATTCGATAAAGTATGCATATTTGCATTAGAGGTGAAGGTTTTAGATTTCATGAATATCATAATCTATGTGAGTCAAATTATTATACTTGAGTGCAAAGTGACTTTAAACTTGATGCATAGTAATTCAAATATATCTTATATGCACAAATTTGATACCATGTAAATAAGAGGGCTCCCATCATATAGCACAGACAAAAAGCATTTGGTTAGCAATCTTTTAAGATATTGGACGATTACTCCCTAAGAACATAAGACGTATCTATAGTAATTGTATCATAGGCCAATCATTGGATATTGTCATTCTTATGTTTTATTAATAAATAGACATTTATTATTGTATTGTTTGCATGTTTATTTTATAATAATATCCATGAACAATTATAATTATTCTAAATATCCCTACATGCTCATTATTGTGGGAACAATAATAAACTAAGTCTAATATGAGGTTTGATTGAAAATCATGAGATGTTTATATGTATGGATATACAAATCAAACTCATAGGTACATATTGGAGAATTGAGTAATGGATTGTACTCTACTTTCAATTAATGGCCTTTGAAGTTCATGCAGGCTCTTGGCACCCATCCCAAGTGTGTAAGCTTTTCTCTTTCCCTTTTTTTTGTTCTCCCTCTCTCCATTTTGTGTAAATTGACTATAGGATACATAGTTTCATTTGTAAAGAGTGTTTGTTTCATGTATGTTTTGTTTGATTTTCCCTGCAAGTATGTAGAGTTTAGATTGTGTAAAATAGGATGATGGCAAAAAAAAAAAAAAAAAAAAAAAAAAGATTGTGTAAAATAGTATTCTCTATGACTATGTTGGTTCTCTAGTAATACATTGTCTTTAGCAAGAAAATCTAATATACTAAGTTAAACAATCATACCTTTTCTTTTTAAAAATAGCCCTATCAAGTTTAAGTACCTGATGATGCAATTAAATTATTAATGAATTAAGGCCTAACATGGTCGACTAGATGGAGTAGATAACTGACACGAACCATCAGATTTTCTTCTTCTATTGTGTTGCTGATATCATTAGTTTCCTTTACTAGACTATATGTTATTTTCTTATTTCTTGGTTTTCTAGTTATCTTAAATATTTTAACTTATAAACAACAACCTTTTAATAAATTGAATCATAGACAAAGGATTTCTCTTTAAAAAAAAATGGCATGATGTTTTCTTTTTTTATTGATGATTTGTCCATTTAGAAGAAAAGTGCAATTGCAAACCAATCCCATCTAAACCAACTTAATCGTAGTATCATCAGTGTAGAAATCCACTTAAGTCTTAGTCATAATTTTAACCACAATTATGACAAAACTGAGTTTGACCATAAAAAACACATTAAATAGTGCATCTATGAATTAGATGAAGAAATTTGGGAGCCTTTTGTTGCTATTTTTTGTAATAATCATTGAAATACTTGATTACCGTATTTTCTTTTCTTTTACCTTGAAGCAGCTCGGCAGGGTGGGGTAGGGTGGGTCAGGGTCAAAACCTTATAAGGGTAGGTTTGGATGACTCTATAGGGAATCAAGGTGGTTCGTGTCGTAGGTAACCCATCTCGTACTCGCCGTAGTTGCATTCCTAATATGACCTACAAGTTTGTTAAGAATAGAGTTTAGATGACTTTAATTAATGGTTAATTATAGACCATATCAAAATATAACAACTCTAGTAAAACCAAGGAAAGTATCACATATAAGTCCTGAAATTATCTCAAGCTAATCTAAATCGTGTTATGCTAACCTATCACATTAGTCGTTCCTCATACCAAGATCTAAGTGAGTATAAGACATATAGAAATCATCATCAATACTTGAAATGGTAAAAGAATGAATGAAGAAATCTAATATGAAATAATGAAACGCATATATGTGTGCCAAATGCAAATCTAACAAGTTATTAATAGCCAAACAACCAATGTATTCTCAGTGTCCCAAAAAATGTAACTCAAGAGTATTTATGAATCTAGGTAAAAAAAAGTGTCGGGGATCAGAAAAGGGTTTGACTTCACTTTCCTCTAATTGGGAGTTAAAGAGGCTATTGGTAAAGAAAAAAAAAGAAAGAAGTATGCTCATGGGGATCTATCTATTGAATCTAGCCATTAACAGACATTGTCCATTGTGAAGCTTTGTAGAAGGTGCCATACACTTAGATAGCATCATCAAAACTTCATCCAAGATCTAAGCTAATCAAATTTATCACAAATCTCTCTTGTTGACTACTATGTAGCTTACCTATGCCTTTGTGAGGGCATAGTTGCCTAAAGCTGTTAGAACCTCTCAAAGTTGCATTAAAATTTGCAACCTAGTCTAAGGTTGCCACTTGTTGGATTGAGTAATTTGCAACAAATAACATGCAATTAATCAACCAAGTTTAAGTATTAATTTGACTTTTTAATCCTATATTGACTACCAACACGTAATCACTGCTATCTATAATAGGAAAGTTACCTTTAATAGTCTTGATACTTGATAAGATTTTAATATCTATTTCATGATCATGATACCATAAAAATATTTAACCTAACTCATTCATGTCACCCATGTTCCTTTTTTTCCCCCATTTTAGTTTAATGGTCGTTTGACTAGGAACTATAGGTTATGGATCATCTTAATAAAATTAAATTGGTTTAGGACATTCAATCCTATTAGGTGTTGGCAGTGCCTATTGTTACCCTTATAGGATACTCTAGTAGTAATTATGTAATATATAACAAACTGAAGTCACAGACATATATTTTAATTTATCTGTAGCTTCGAGAAAGGTACATGAATACAATACTATTAGAATACTTCGAGGCGTGGAAAATTATAATATGATCGAATGTTGATTTGAAATATAGATATTACACACATATATGTATATATAAGAATAACTTTGCAAAAACCCTTCATCATTACATCATAACTTTTCAACCTTTGTCTTCAAAAACTTCAACATTACACTTTATAGTAAATTTTCCAAAAGTCTACTTTACATTTACTTAAACTATTACAAACATTAGTCTCCCAAAAGGTTTTATTACATTACAAACGTTCTTTCTTAGCTCATATACAAACTCCTTTGATATCTAGACTAGCTTGAGCTCCTTAGTCTTGGTCTTTCCCCTTAAATCTTATAAATAACAATCTATAGGAGCATGAGCACAATAAGCTCAGTAAATAACCAAATCTTAACACAATTCAACTGATATCAAGCAATACTTAGTTATCAATTATATGCAATGTAACAATTAACCATATGTAATAGATATAGTTTTGATGACTGGAATCCAAACCAATGGAGATTTAGTCATTTCTAGGGGTTAAAGGACAAGCATAGATAATTTATGCCCAAGAGAGACAAAGGACTAAGGAAGGAAGTATTTTTTTCAAATTCATTTTTGTTTATATATATACATATAAGTAATGTAACCTTCGCTTTTCCCTAGACTCAAAAACTCCATTAACTACTATCATCTCAATGTCAACTCTCATTAGGCGACGTCTTTCGGTTTACTTAGTTCTTGGAGGGTTAACAGCTCAGAGTAATCTTAACTAGATTCACTAGACACTCCAAAGCATTATCTTAAAGCCGAGATGCTAATTTGTGATGTAAGCATCGTGTAAATGCAATTTATGCTGTTATGCAATGTATGCCTGATTTATTTAATGACCAATAATATTTAAGTCAAATTACTTGGCGACATTTAGTTTCCAGACAATCAAGAGTATACATTGCACAATCATTAGCAAATAAATGGTTATCGCTTTTAACATTAAAATTTGTCATTCAACCTCACATCATGCAACATGCATTATTTTCCTAATCCCTGCGTATGATCAATTTCAATTATATCAAAGAATATATGCCACTATATTACATTCACAAAAAGTGTGAGAAGATTTCAATTACTCATCCACATCTTAGCTTAGTTGTCATAACAGTCTATCAAGAAATCCGAGTCTTAATTTATGGATCCTATAAGATAATAAACATGTATTATTAGGTATGCAACTATATAATAATTTCTATTAGTGCTTAAGTATCCTAAATTTGTATTATCATATTCCTAATTCATTAGTCTTTGAGAAGTTATAAAGTGCTATACTTAGGTTTTATTCAACTACTTAAACTTAACTAATTTATTAAGTCCAATTAGTATCACTTAACATATTCATAATCTATGATTCTATAACCTAACTTTAGTAAGCTATTATAAAAGATCTTACATTAAAATGCTGATATGGCAATGACATGTCGGCAATTATACCATACGAGCTTTAATGTATATAAAAGCAACGAGGTAAGTGTTGTATTTTAAAAAAAGTAAATCAAGTGAGGTGGGTATTCTTTTTTTCCTAAAACTTATAGGAGTGATCAATATAATTTATCATTTTAATTTTTATGAAGAATAAATGTTTGTGGGTTTTATTAGGTATTCAAACTTTTCATATTTTTATAAATGATTAAACTATGTCGCTCAGCCGGATAATTATGGCATGTCAATAATTTTGAGACTAAATGTATAAAAGTCTTAAGTCCTCGAAATTCAAAATGTGAAGGAATTAAAGTAGTAATTTCCCTAAAAATAAGTCTATCAATAAAGGAGAAATAAAAAAAGAAAAAAATGTTCACAATCTAAGATTACTTTAGAGAGAAAGGACAAGAAAGGGATTACCCATGATACAGGTGTTTGGCTTTAATAGGATTCCACAAATCTAATCCCAGGAAAATAATGTCCTAAGCACACACATTAATTTTAGATATTCTAAACATTTTAAAATGCTTTGAAAGGGTAAAAAAAAGGAAGTAATATATATATATATATATATATATATATATATTCTTTGGAGACATTGCAGATTGGCATATACGCTAACATCGAAGTCAAGACCGTCCAGTTATGCAAGGATTAGATTCTTTTTTTTGTATTCTTTCAATTTTTATTAATTATTGAAATAATTTTAAGACAAATGAAGATATATGAGATTAAAACAATTTAAATGTCTCAATAATTAATTGAAAAAAATCCTTTTGATATCACACTTAAGACTAGATATTGTCATGGGTTAATGCGGTCCAGAATCGGACTCAAACCGCTGGTTCTTAGATCTAAGATTGGTGGGACCGGAGCTGGACTCGTGGGAATAATAATAAATGTTTATAAATTAAATAAATTCACTTAATTTAAGTAAAAAAAAACAAAATAAAAAAAAAACAAAACTTTTAACTTGAAATAACATTAGGAATAATAATAATTGTTTATAGCCCATGAGTAAAAAATAAATTTTCAATTATGCATTTATTTATATATAATTAGTTACACTTTTTTAATTGTCATATTAGCAATATCAAACTATAAAATAGTCAAGATGTAAATAAGTCTCACAAATACAAAATCAAGTCCCACATTGATAAGAAAGAAAAGTCTACTTTAATTAGAAGTCTATATAAATTCAACAACATATGATGGTAATTATATTTTATTTGTATTGTTAATAAAAACACATTAAATATCATGAATAGAAAATAATTTTTATCAATCCAAGTGAAAAAAGTTTAAATATTTATTTTTAATTATTCTTTTTTATAATTTTATTTTCTTCTTTTTGTCTATTTTTGGCATGGAACCAAGGAAACCGTTGTTTATCTAGCCCGTTTTGAATCATCGTTCCAAATCTACCGGGTCAGTATTTTGGAGGATAGAATCGCTAGACTTGCCAGAAGTGGTAGGTCCTTATACGATTTGAAGTTATTATCCCCAAGCCGGTTCTTGATTCAGAAACAACCAATGATGGATCGAGTCGGTTCCAGATAGAGAATATGCTCTTATTAAGGGCAAACAACTTAGCAAAATAGTACAGCAAAAATTTCATGGAAAAAATTATTTATTAATTGACTGATAGGGTAATAGTACATCTTGTAAACTCCGTTAAAATTAAAAAAAAAAAAAAATTATAATGCGGAATGCCTAAACGAGTTGTCTTTATTTAGTGATAATTAATCCACTTATAACATCATAGAAACCTACAAAAAATTTAGTGCACATAATAGGTTTCCCCCCCCATTTAAAATAAATAACCAAAACCTTGAATATAATTAAACTCCTTTCCCCCCTCTCTCATGCAGCTGGAGCATAATCATAACCATCATCATCAATCATCATCATCATCGTCTCCATCATCCATGGATGCTACTGAGCACAATCTCCATCACCATCATCAAAACCTTCTAAGCAAGCAGCGGTGCGTAGTCATACCCATCATCACCATCATCATCATCATCTGCATGTTTCTTGCACCATGTGACAATTCTCTGGATATCATTGCATACATATTCAACAATTATATAGAAACCTAATAAATATCCTAGAATCTAGGACTAACTAACTATAGAAAATAATTTAATATAGTTGGTGTTTGTATGTATTATGAAAGAGAATTGACCCGTAAGTTGGTATATATAGGGTTGAAGGCAGTAGTCATACACAGGCTAACCACGTGGAGAGTGTGGACTGATGAGTAAGGATTGTGCATGACCCTAAGTTGGTCATATGAGTGGCTCGTTGTGGTGATGTGGTCCGCCACATAAGAACCAAGCTAGGTGACACATCATCAGACACGTTAAGCATGAAAACTGGAATAAGCCCAGCAGCATATATAATACACCGTGGATGCTGAGCTTTTTATGATAGCTTTTTGGTGCATGTGGTCGTGGGTCAGTCCCCGAGAAAAGTGGGGGCAGAGAATTTTTGTTTGGCTGGTGTTGTTGGCGAACATTCGGAAAGAAATGCACGTTTATGTGGGTGGTGAAAATGGGGGATGGCTCTTATTATGTGAAAAAC
>JAMXBD010005058.1:0-29077 GCA_024138025.1 Combretum micranthum
TTAAAGTTTATAAGCATATAGAAAATGTGATGGTTGCTTAAATATGTCAGTACTATGTTTGATATATTATGAGCTATATGTCAGATTTCTTGATCACCCCTCCATGAACCTAATTTGGTAGGTATAAATTAAGAAATCGATCACACATAGATCTCGTCGAGCTACATTTTAAGGGTACTAATCCTATGTGTGGAATCGGGTGGATTGCAAACCGTATATAAAATGTGTGTCCTACTTCTTCTTGAGGAACTACTTTGTTTGAGGAATACGGCCTCACATGGGAGCTACATCAGATCGATTACTATGTGTAGGTACTTGAGAACTAGCAGTAATGGTCACCAAGACCTGCAAGAGCATTCTTTAACCCTTGTCATGGAGAGCGTAAATTCGTGTTATACATGGCTTCTAGATACCCATGTATACTTGTTTTGATCCATGTGTTTGTTGCATAGCATATACTTATATAACAAACTTGTTTGCTTTGTTTTTATGATAAGTTTGCGGGAATATACTCATTAAGCATGTTGTCATTTAGACCTGTCTAGACTTTTGTTTTTATGTTAAAGATTTTAAGTTATTTTGGAGACTTTTGATGAATCTAATAAACTTTTGGAACTTTTTGGGTTTTAGCAGAATGCCCTTAAGAACTATAACTTACCATGTTAAAGTTCAACTTTTAGTTCCTTGCATGGTATTTAAATTAATTGCCATTGCAAATTGCTCAACTCCATCATGTTCCTTTATTGTGAAGTATGCCTTGTACATAATATGAAAGCCTTTGCATGAGTAAGGTAGACATTCCTAGGTTTTAATATTGTATATGGTAAGCCATCACGTTTAAAGTACCACTTAGGGCCTGATAGCAAAAATCCCATGGATCCACCCTATTAGGCCAAACCATTAAACCTCTATCTATAATTTTTTTTCCTTTTTTTTTAATAAGAAAGTAAATGAGAAAAAAAAATAAAGGATAACTTTTAAGTTATTTGAGTGTATTATCGTTGCAAGAGATTTTGATATTTTAGTACTTGAAGTTCATTTATATATTTGACATTATCTTTTTTTAGTAAAAATTAATTATTTATTAATTTGATGATATGTGACTCTTGAGATAACAAAGAGTTTTTTTTTTTCTTGTAATGGATTGAACCATTGATGAGTATACATGATTGCAAATAATCTTTAAATTTCCTTATTAGAACTTTATGGACATATGATGGATTATTGAAGCATTTACTATAACATAAAAATAAAAAAACAAATAAGTTTAATTATAAGATCAATCAATAATTCAAGCTTTTCAATTGTTAATACATTAGTAAATAAAAACAGCTATATCATTTCTTAGTCGAAAGTACATTAATAAGCTCTTATCAATTCATCCCATACCTAAGATATGCATGAGTATCAAAGTTAAAATCATTAACACTTGAAAAAGAAAGAAATGAGTCAAAACCCAGTACATTGTAATGCAACCTCATGCAATATGGCACATATCCTAAACTATATGCAATGCAACAACCAACATTTTATATTTATTATTTGAGGCGATTCAAATAGCATAAGAGCACTCATACTCCAGACATCAAGCCATGGGAATCCAGGGAACTTGAGTGGCAACAGCTACTCAGAGGGTTGATTAAGGTAGACTGGATACCTTAGCTCCTATAGGAACATTCTACATAAGAGCTTCATCTAAGGTTCATAGTCGTTGCACATATTTAAATATATTAGGCATTTAGGGATCCTAGGTTAGGCCCAATAAGAAATTATCAAAGTGTTTCTCTTTTTAGGATATTGGGCTTTAATGTTCATGAATTGAGCCCATTATGGAAAATAGACATTATATTAGGTGAAATTAGGCTTTATTTTGAAACTAGGTCCAATTTTTGGTTAATGGTGTCACGCCCCAAGAGTACCCTAGTAGTAATACATATATTATGACACAGTCTGATAACCTAGACAGTATCATATACACATATTATTACTATAACTACTTTGGAAAATGACATAAGTTTAACAAAACAGGATCTTTTTAGTTGCATGATAAGAAATGATGAAAGCAAATAAAATCACAATACCATAAATAAATCTTACTGTCTGAATAGTAACTATTACAAACCATGAAACATATCTAAGTTCCGAAATAATAAAATTGATGTCCTAACATCAAGTAATACATAAAAGTAGTAAAAACTATTCTCTCTGTTTTCAAAGCTCTTCCAGCTTTAAAAACATACCAGTTCTAAGCTCCTAGAGGCAACCAGCCAAGGCTTTATTGTCATCCTATAAGAACTGTAGGAGTGTGAGCATAAACCACGGGCTCAGTGAATAACTAGAACTTATCACACAACAAGCAAGTTATTATCAACTATATGTAATGCAACATTCAAACACATGAACAATTACAAGCTTAGACAATCCGGAATCCAAACAAGATGGAGATTTATGCCCTCTCATCGCGGTTGAAGGAAAACCGATCAATGAATCACCTACCTAGGAGAAACTAAGTGCACAGGAAAGTCACAATCCTCATAATTGTTATCTCTTTATGTTAATGTTGTTTTAAACACTCATTTCCTGTTTTAAGCCTTAGAAACTTCACTAAGTGTTAGATATTTCACAATACCATGGACGATGTCCTTCATTACCAGTTAGTTCCCATGGAACCAACATAACAAAGGTAATCTTGAGTAGAACTACTAGCCTCTTGCATAGAAAAACCAAGTATTACTAGAAAACCGAAATTCTAACACGTAGTAGGCTATCACATAATTATAATGCATATATGAAATTTATGCAATGCGTGTCTATTTTATTTATAATGCCAATATTTGTTAGTCATGTTAAAGGTGCTCAAGCTTCATACAAGCAATCAACATGCATGCACTTAGCAAATTCACAAGCATTCCATTATCACTTTTATTCAGTATTGTTTAGCAATCAAGTAACTCCAAATAGCAGGCAATACCCATAACCCATATACACAAGAGTTCATTATTATTATTCTTGTATTATAATGTAGTTAAACTACAACAACAAATAATGTAATAAATCTGAGTTACTTACCTGCTCATATCTTTCAATCGTAGTAATCGACCGAAAAGTCCTCACAGCATTGAAATTACCTCTTGAGATGAAAATATTCATCAATAATACTTATAAATAAATATTAAATTCCTATGAGTGTCTAAGTGTCCTATGTCGGTATTTATATAATTTCTACTACTTATATCGATTTCCTAAGGTATTGATTCTTATAGAAAAAGGATATCTACCATTTAGTTCCATTGAATTTCTTTTGATTTACATATTATTCATTCTATACCTAAGATAAGCTTAATTAAATTTTTCTATTGGTTTTCTATTCACATCTTACATTGTTTAATGTCCTTGTTAGTAGTAGTCTTCTATTTATTTATTTTACTTTACCTGTCAACCTTATTTGTTCTCTTTGGTTAGGATTTGTATTATTTTAGAGGATCTCATTTCATTATCTAAATCTTTATTCATTTCCTTAGCTCATTCATAATTTGTAAAATTTTCAATATGCCTAATTTATATGAATTGTTCATAATATTTTTCTGATATGTAAAGCTTCTAATCATGCTTTTAAAGCTTGTTTTGTAGTTTTATGTTCATATAAGGTCCTAAGAGCATTAGACATGAATTTTAACTAGTTTAGATAAATTTGAGCATGGTTTTGCTCACTTCTTCCTAGATCCGAATTTACTATTACTATATTTATATACAATTCTAAGTTGATGTCCTTCTTAACCAACAACATTTAAGATTTCTAACACAACACATCCATCTACTTAAATTCATCAATGGAATAACCATTTCTCACAACCAACCTTCTCTCTCTCTCAATGCTACACCTTTCATCATAATGTCTACACATAAATGTAACACGCATGTATTGAATTTAGAAATTACCTTAGCTTGAGATGGAAAGGATTCCCAACTCCCCTACCTAGCAAGAACCAAACCTATCAAAGGTTGATTAGTGAGTTTCTAGCTAAATTATAAGTTAACTACTTTAACTAAGTTTTCTTACCTTGTTAAGGTTAAGTTTTAAACTTGGTGTTATGACAAACCAAGAGCTATTTGGATTGGTTTTTTGATGTTGGAGAGAGAGGAATTGATGTTTCTTAATGTGTTTGATATTTAGATGGAATATGGAAAGCAAACTAAAGGCTTTATGTTCTGTTTTAGGAATGTGTTCAAGCTGTTCAAGTGAATGTAACACAAAGAAAAGAGGTTGACGCAACTCCTCTTATACTAGAATTTCAACTTGTTTTGTGGGATTATGAGTTGATTTTGTGTCAAACTTAAGGCTATAATATGTACTAAAGTTAGGCTAAAGTTAGGAGGCTAAAGAGGTGTTTTGGGCTTAGGAAAAACACAAATTTCCAACTAGAATTTTGAATACGAATTTGTGACGAATTTTGATAGATTTGTGGCTGATTTTGAGAAGCATTAATTGTGTTGTTTGGTAGTTAATTAATGTCATTTACATGTGCAAATTTGGGCTCAACTTACTTGAAAATCAAATAAAAAATCGGGTTGAAATTGAAGTTGAAAAGTTTGAATTTCTAAAGCAGTTTTTTCATGGGTTTTTGGACAAATTTCTTCATCAGATGTTTAATTAATTGTTAGTGTTTGAAGTGTCCATAGGCCTTCTATTGGTGTATTTAGTAAAAATATCAGCTCAAATGAGCCTATGATTTTTACAAAAATCGGAGCTGAAATTGGTTTGTGTGCTGCTGCTATTCTGTATTAAATTCCCTCTACTGTAGCTTGCTTGATCGGAAATTTAAGGCCATTTAGAGCTATTTTGGTCGCCTATTTGAGCTGAAATTCTTGGCATTTAATGTTGATTACATGTAAATTGTTTTGGTTGGAGTTCATGTCATTTTCAAGTTGAACTTTGGAGCTCAAATTGTATCAAAGTTGGATGTAATGTGCGTGAACTTCTGCACCCAAGAAATCTAATTGCTGCACCATCCCCTATTTCCAGCATGATTTAAAATTTTGCAACGTTTTCGAAATTTTTTTTATTGATTTGTTTATTAGTTGATTAATAGTTAACTAAAATATTCTATAAAATATTAATTTTATAAACGTATGAGTTTTATCTAGATAAAATTATCTAAGTTACTTCAAAAAATCTAGACTATTTATATATTCAAATTTTTGTTTAAAGTTTACACGATTAATTATTTTTAGTATTTTAACTTACGCGATTAAATTTTTCAAATCCTATAAATTAAAATAGGAACTTAATCATTAATGAATGCAAATTCCCTAACAAGTATAACAACGGGTTTTGAAATTTTTATTTTAGATCTAGATTAAGTAAAATTGATTGTAATAATTCTATTATGTATTTATAATCTTAGTAATTCCTCTTTGGATTATTGTTTTGTATCGATCAATTTTGTAATTAGACCATATCTTATCGGTTTTGAAATTTAGAGCTACTTCTAACTATATTTGAATTATTAGTTCAAGATACGAAATCTCGTTTTTGGTATTTATTAAGGTCAAGGAAATTTTTATTCGAATTTTGCAAACTAAGAATGACTTTATTAGAACTCATAGATCTATTCTAGGATTTTTATTGGGTTCAAATTCACTATGTAAACCCCGGTTTTTCAAGTAGTTAAGATAACCCTAGAACCGGAAACCAAAACCCTAAACCGAATAGCTCAAGCCTGGAGTGAGAACTAGGAACCCAAATCCGGCTTTTCCTCGGTTTCCAATTAAGAAACTTTTATAAGAAAATTTAATCTCGAATAGTTCTTGATTATATTTCAAACCAAGAAAATATCAGATTTTAAGAAATTTCAATTCCGGGTCCCAGAGACCCATTATAGAAAAACGTGCCCCGGAACTAGAATTTCAAAAATTTACTTATGAGTACTCATTTGAACCGAAATAAAATAAGGATTTCAAAAATATATTTTTCATAATTTTCCGTTTATGAAAATACAGTTATAGCCTTTATTCGTATTTCCTTACCCAGAAATCAAATTCTTGTCTACTATTCTTCACTATTCACAAGTACCACCTATACTACCTATTTATACACTCTATAATTTCAACCCTTACCATCACTCAAATCAATCTCTTTTCCAAATACTTTTGTCCCTTAAATTTCAATACAAGTTATGACAATTACCATCAAAGTTAAATCAATCAAATAAAGTAAAAATCAAACTTTTCTTCCCCCCCACAAGCACATTGGCCGACATGAATTGCGCCCCCCCCCCCCCCCCCCCCCCCCCCCCCCCCTCCCAAGCTCCATTCTACAATTTTTTTTTTCAATTTATTCTATTCCATTTAACCTAATTTCAAATGCTATATAAACTACTTTTTCTCTCTCTCTCTCTCTCATTCTTTTACTTTTCAAGTTTTACAAAGTGTAAAAGCTCTCAATTCTCTCCCCATTCCCCCTCCTTGCCGTGAGCTAATCCCCCCCTACACACAAACTTTCCATTTCCTCTTTTCATCTTCTATTTTACTTCAAGTAAGTGAACTTTTACTCCTTCCACTCATAGATCTTTGTTATGGCTAAGTGATTCTTGGATATTTCCAACCAAAGGACCCAATGAGCTTTTTGCTAGGGACAAGGAAATGTCAAAACAAGAATACCGAACCATTACAAAGTAGATCTAACATTTAAATGAGCTTTCATGCCAAAAGCTTTATGTTTATCCATCAAAAAGTATTTTGAACAAGAGATCTTTTATAAAAATATAGTTTTTATGTTTTCAAAACTTATTTAAGCATTTGAGATAATAGATCTATCATTTTACTACTCATATTCATGTAGGCATTTAAGATCTCATCATTATTTTGTGTTTATGTGCATTAATAGTCTTTAATGCTTTTGTCTTTAGTAAATAACCTTCCTAGTATATAGATCTATAGGTAGATGAGTTGATAAAGTCAAAAAGGAAAACACTTTTCAAGAAATAAACTTGTGTAAATTCATATGACTTTAGAAACCTAGGATAAAAACACCTTTATCAACTTCTAAACATATATTTTACAAGAGAAATGGAGCCTATAGGTAATACATAATGTTTGGTAATATTTTTCATGAATCTAAATGAGTTTTACTAAAGAAAATATTTGAAAACAAGGGATGAAGTCTAATAGAAATTTTGAGTTAAAAGTCTTAAAAACCAAATTCGTAATAATGGATAGATGGTTAGAAAACACTATTTTTCCAACTTCAAAAATGGTATTTTCTCAAATAAATGAAGTCCTTAGGGTATAGGTATAATAAATACTTAAAGTTCTAAGTATAAAATACATTTTTCCTAAAGGAATCAACTTGAAAATGGAATTTTCTAAATTCGGATTTTTGGAACCCCCCTAGTAAAAGACCCACTTAAAAGTTTATAAATGAGGATTTTACTAAAGAAATAAAGGCCTTAGGATATAACTAATATAAGGGTCAAAATTTCTGTAAACAAAGTGGAATTTTTCTAAGAAAAATCCTTAGAAATAGTAGGTGTGACCAAATGTAGCAAAGTTGATCTTTAGACAATAGCAAAATATAATGTCTTAAGACAAAGTTTATTTAAAATTCTTTAAGTCTAAAAATTTAGAAGACCTTAGACACTTAAGAGTTCATATCATGACATTCATGATAGGGAAAATTATTTCCATGGCATTTAGTTCCATTTTCATTTAGGAGTCTCAAAGTGCATTCATGAAAACCGCATTTTTGGAATCCATATAATCGCTGTATAGATCTGATCCCTCATTTCCAAGGCTTATATATTTTCAAAACTTGATTTAAACTTCATATTTAGAAAGCTCTTCCAAAGTAGATAGAAATCGATATAAAATTTGCGAAATTCCGACTTAAAACGACCAAGTTATGGCCATTTTAAAACGGGACTTCGAAAATGACGCGAATTTCGATTTCACTAAGTTTTCTTAAAGTTTTGGAATCCTAAGATGGTAGAATACTTATTAGGGTATTTCTTATATGAATAGGTGAACCCGTGGACGTTGACTCTTTGCCTCCGGATTATTATTACTAGAAGAAAGGCGAACCAATGACGGAGTGAGTTTTTCTTCCCGATTCATTTATTGTATGTGCTTGTAAAGTAGTGCACTAGAATGTAGGCCAAATGAATGGAATATGAATGATGGGGTATAATGGGAAATTACATGTTGATGATGATGTGAGAACTCAAATTAAGAATATCGAAACCGGGTGATAAACTTTGGTTGTGTACTTAGCTATGATGGATTGTTTGAGAAATTGTTTGATCGCCTAAGTAAAATGGCTTAATCAACTACTCGGACTAATGTTAAATTGACATGTGCATATCATAAGGGGAAGGAGCATTAGCATTTGTAGGTTAGTCGTGAACCATAAATGACATCGAATAATCATAGGTTAATCGTGAACCATAAACGATATCGAATAATCGTAGGTTAGTCATGAACCATAAACGACATCGAATAATCGTAGGTTAATCGTGAACCATAAACGATATCGAATAATCGTAGGTTAGTCGTGAACCATAAACGACATCGAATTATCGTGGGTTTACCGTGAACCATAAACGGCATATTGATAGTACCGCAGTAGTCGTTAATCTGCTAACCCGGGATGGAGGGCGCAATTCCATCCACATATGATTTCCAACTGGTCATATGTATGTTGAACTCACGTGTTTGATGCATACACTTGCTTGATTAATAACTTGCTTGAATTGTTGTGACATGAATGTTATTGTGGAAGATTACACTCACTAAGCTAGTTAGCTTACGTCCCTACAGTCCATTCCTTTTGCAGCTATCCCATTTGTGGCTTAGGCGACGTGACCCGGCTGAACAGGTACAGAAGCTAGGAGTTTCCCCTAGAAGTTGGAATTTATGTATTAGACTTCCATAGGAAACTTCTAAGACTTGGATGACTGTATAAGACCGTTAATTATTCTTTTGCGGGGGAATGCCCCTTAGAATTTGTAATATTTATTTATGTCATGAATTATATCCTACTGCTAATGCATGCCAAATTAAGCTTTTATCTCCATTTGGACTTGTACTCTATTGTGTAAAGGTACGCCTTACATCTATATAAGGTCTCGAAAGACTAAGGCGGTAATTCGGGAATCTTATATGGTATGTGGCGGACTGTTACGTTTAGGGTACCCTATGGGGCGTGACAATTTAAGTTGGTATCAGAGCACTAGGTTATTAAGCATGACAATAGAGTTTAAAACCGAACCTAGAATTAAGTAACTAGGATAAAATTGGAGTTAAAGCTAGGCTAATTAATAGTTTTCTTGTTGTAGGTTTCTTTGGGTGAAACCCGTGAAAGAGCTAGAAACTTCACAAAAAGCCTGAATGAGACTATGGTGGAATATCGGCTAAGGTTAAGGGTGTTATGAAGACTTTGCATTAGTGCAACGACCTAGAACTATAAAAGAGATGTATAAATTGTGGAAAGAAGGTCTAAGGTATACAAGATGGATATCAGTTATAGATCAACTAAGATATGATCCAATTAGAAGAAGGAGATGGACCATATGGAGACTATCTATACTTTGGAAAGAGTAATGGTGGAATATGCTGGAGAACCCATGCTAAGAGAAGCTACATTTATTTTAAAGAATGAAGGAGCCCCACCCACCCAGATTTTAGGATGTGGCATGGTATAGGACCTCTCTATGTGCATGCCCATGATGACTTGATGACCATAGATGGAATCTTGCGATATCAGAAATCACATATTATGGCAAGCTAGATACCTTGATCTTATACCATTTTTAGGAGGAGCTCCAGCCCCACAAGTAGGAAATGGAGGAGTACATTTGATTAATGCCCCGGTTATGGAAGAAGAAGATGCAAATGAAGGAAATAATGTGGAAGAGAATAATAATATGGATGATTCTGAAGAGGAAGAGGATCCTGAGGAGGACCCGAATTGGCAGGAAGAGGAAATACCTAGATCTCCTACCCCACCAGCCATAGCTCCAGAACAACCCAACCAACTACCAGAACCAGTTGTATGGGATTTTGATAGGGATCTTGACATACCCGATAGTGGGAGGATGAACCCGAGTTCGACCCCACCATGTGGAAGGACATATACCCGGTAGGCGAGCGTCCCCCTGAGGTTGATGCCATAGCCCCGAGCCGTAGTTCCGACCTTGTGGGAGAATAAATGAAGTTGAGGATATGATGGGTGAATTCAGAGATAGATGGAACAGGATTTGGAGGAAGCTGGAAGAGAAGTGGATAGAGAAATGGGAAATAGGAGTGAATCCAATAATAGAGTTGATAGAGAGGAAACAAATCAAGCAGGAGATCAAGAGATGAGAGAAGAAGAAGAAGAAGAAGAGAAGAAGAACCGAGCCCTTAGCCCGACCCGCTAGGAGAAGGAGGTTGACTGTAAGGGCATCCTAAGCCAGTTCATCCGAAAGGATGAAGGAGGATCTCTAGTCGAGGACGACCCCTAGCCCCACACCAGACGACTCCGAATAAGCCATGGAAGAATAGAGTCGAGTATCCCATAGAGTCCAATAGAATTTCTTTTGAATATTAGGTAATGCGGGATGCCAATTTGCCTTAGGATCTCTTTATGGTTTAGTATGTTGTCTTTCCTTTCCTTGTCTTTTTCCTTTCCATGTCTTAGATGTTGTAGATAGACGTTATCGCTATCGGAAGATTTGATTTGTGTTGTCTAATTTTGTAAGCTTATTTGAAAAACAACTCTTGTACGGCACATCAAATCAATGAAGTATTATGTTGATTCCAAGAATGAAGTTTCACAAACATCATACTTTTGCATAGTAGTAGACTACATTCATTATACTTAATTGCATAAACATATTCCCATTCATATCATCACTTGATTCAGAAATCTTTGTTATTATGATTTCTTGATTTGGAATTCCTTCGATTGCTATGATTTCTTTGCTCTAAGAGCCTTTTTGTGAACGATTTGGAATTTTAATTTTCTTGAGTCTTTTGTAAATTCTATAGTTCTTTAAATTATTCCTAAATTTTCGCAAATTCCTTAATCAAAGTTTTATAAACCGCAAAACTTTGAAGAAGAAATAAAACTTATTAAGACATTATGTAACAGTCGAAACCGAGAAACCGAAATAGGGAGCAAGAACCACTCCCAAGCGAGGCTAGTAGCGCGAACCAGCCAGATCACCCCCAAGCTAACCCACCTGAAGCTGCTCAGCTCGATCCCCAAGTAGCAATGATGAATGCAATTGGGAATTTAACAAACATGTTTGCTGCATTCATCCAAAACCAAAATCAAAACCAACCCCGAATCCCGAACCAAGTATAGGGATTCGGCACCTCTACCACCACCTCCACCACCCCCGCCATATAGAGAATGCAAGCGGAGATTCCCTTACCACCTGAGGAGCAATCTTATAATGCTCGCTATCCACCCCCTCCACCACAAAGAGGATACCAAAGGAGTTCCCTCCCCGATTTTATAAAGAGTAATCGCTACTTTGAAGGGGCATTTGGAAAGCCCGACGAGGCAGAGGATTGGTTAGCTCAAATTGAGCGCTCCTTTGCAGCTTACGAGACTCCACCACATCTCCGATTGGAGTACGCACCTACATGTTGAGGTATAACACGGGTATGGTGGGAATCGAAACGAAGGAGTTTGGCACCCCCGATTAGCTGGGAGACCTTTCGCAGGAGTTCCTAGAGAACTACTTTCCCTGCCAGCCTCCGAGTGAGATATAGGCAGATTTCTTGCATGTGAGACAAAGAGGCAGAACGATTGAGCAGTACGAACGGAATTCAATCACCTGTTGCAGTATGCTCCTGAATCATACAAAAACAGTGAGGAACTGCAAAAACAAGTATTCTTGGAAGGTCTTGATGAAGACCTAAGGTGAAGATACAGGAATCTGGTTGCCGACCTACCTTGAGGTAATTGAGAAGGCCCGGTTGATTGAAGGGGCCAAGAAGAGGAAGTATGTTGAATCGGACAAAAGTGTTCGGAAAAAGGCACTTTGACGCCTCCAGCTCAAGCTATAAAGGGAAAAGATTCAAGCCTTACCATGGATTTAAGGATAACCATGGTGGAAAGTTCAACCAAACCAAGCCCAACATTTCCTGTTGGAAGTGCAAAGGAAGCCACTACCCAAGACAATGCCCACAGCTGAAGGGCAAGTGCTTTCTGTGGCGAGGCAGGCCATCTAGTCTATGCTTGCCCAAAGAAGATGGCAATAACCTGCTACCTTTGCAAGGAAAAGGGCCACGTAACCTCCGAGTGCCCTCAACGGAAAAGTGTGGCTACCCGGCCTTATGGAAATCCGGAAATGATAACACCCAAAGATCTGGTAGCAAGGGTGGAAGCGTGCAGCTTCGGCCATGCATGGGATGCGGCTATACAACTTTGAAGGCCAATGGATGATCGAGGATGATGAGGAGGAAGGCATGGAGCTGGCCGCACTGGACCAAGGCGATGATGTAGATGGCGGCTTGGTGACAGGTCAGTAACAAGTTCCTTTTAGATAAAGTTCTTTGTTTTCTTAGCAAGTTTTAAAAAGGAAAATTAAAACTGTGAAAGAGGAAAAGTTGAAATCTGGAAACCTTGGAATAGATAGCTGTTGAGTGATTAGGACCAAGTAGTGATAAATGTTTATGGTAACAGGACGCATAGGAGTAAATGGGAAGCTTATGTGTTGTTTGATACGGGAGCAACCCACTCCTTTATCACTACCAGCTTGGCTAAGCAGCTTGGACTACCCATAGCCATGACAACCACAACTTAAGGATTAAGACACCCATAGTAGTGTGTGTCGACCCGAGAGATAATAAGGATTGTTTGCTAGAAATCCAAGGACATATCTCAGCAAGCGATTTGATAGTTTGGAGATGAGTAAATATGAAGTTATCCTTGGGATGAATTGGCTAAGTAAGGTTAAAGCCATTGTGGACTTGTCAAAGAAAGATGATAAGTTTTGATGACCACAGGAAGGAGAGAGTAGACTTCCTCGGAGAGACCATGGTGCGAAGAGATTACGGGTTAAGCTCCTTCGAGCTAATGATGGAAGATGAGGAAATTGTGCCAATAGAAGATGCTTGGGTTAGAGAGGAGAAAGGAGAAAAGAGGACATACCCGTGGTAAAAGTTTGAGGATGTATTTCCTGAAGTCTTACCCGGTTTACCACCAAAAAGAGAGATTGATTTTGAAATCACTCTAGCCCGGTACAGAACCGATATCAAAGGCACCATACCGGATGGCCCCGGTGGAATTAAAGGAATTAAAACCCAATTGCAAGCTTTTGGATCAAGGATTCATAAGACCCAGCGTGTCGCCATGGGGCACCGTGTTGTTTGTAAAGAAGAAGGACGGGTCTATGAGATTATGTATCGATTACGGGAGTTGAATAAAGTCACAATCAAAATCGATACCCCCTTCCAAGAATCGATGACCTCTTGATCAGCTTCAAGGGGCGAGTGTGTTCTCGCGCATTGATTTGCGCTCGGGTTATCACCAGTTGAGAATAAAGCCGGAAGATGTGCCTAAGACAGCCTTTCGCACACGGTACGGGCACTATGAGTTCTTGGTGATGCCATTTGGGTTAACCAATGCACCGGCTGCATTTATGGACCTTATGAACCGAGTTTACAAACCACTCTTGGATAAGTGTGTAATCGTGTTCATAGATGATATTGATCTATTCCAAAACCAGAGAACAACATGAGGAGCACCTAAGGATGGCGTTACAAACCTTAAGAGAAAATAAGTTGTACGCCAAGCTATCTAAGTGCGATTTTTGGTTGGATAGGATATCTTTCTTGGACATGTAGTGACGGGGAAGGAATATCGTTGACCCGAAAAGATTAAGGCTGTGGTGGATTGGAAACAGCCCGAAACGGTAACCGAAGTGAGAAGCTTCCTAGGTTTGGCTGGTTATTACCGCAAGTTTGTGAAGGATTTCTCCAAGATTGCCAAACCTCTGACTCAACTGACACAAAAGAATGAGAAATTCGAATGGACAGATAAGAGGGAGCAAAGTTTCCAAGAGTTGAAACGGCGCTTAGTGTCAGCTCCAATTTTGGTATTGCCTGACCCCGAAAAGCCTTACACAGTGCATAGTGACGCCTCCAGGAATGGCCTCGGATGTGTACTGATGCAAGAGGGAAAAGTCATTGCCTATGCCTCCAGGCAATTAAGGCCTCATGAAAAAATCCAACACATGATTTGGAGTTGGCCGCTGTGGTTTTTGCCTTGAAGTTATGGAGACATTATTTGTATGGACAAAGGTGTGAAGTGTACACAGATCATAAGAGTCTCAAATATTTGTTCACACAAAAAGTTAAATGAGGCAGAGACGGTGGTTAACTCATAAAGGACTATGACTTGGGAATCAATTACTGTCCGGGAAAGGTAAATGCTGTGGCTGATGCCTTGAGCAGAAAGAATTATGGAGAAGTAGCAGCCCTAATCACAGAGCAAAAAGAGCTGATAAGGAATTCGAAAGGTTAAGAATTGAGTTCGTAGGGCAAGATGTCGAATGGAGATAGCAAATTTGGTTATGGAACCCACCTTGATCGACAGGATTAAAGAAGCCCAAAGATATGATGAGGCGATAAGGAAGATCAAGAAGAAGTGCTCAAAGGGAAGTATAGTGACTTTACCCTAGATGATGAAGAGGTGGTTAGGATGAAAGGGAGATTGGTGTACCGAAGATGAAGAACTGAGAAAGAAATCATGAGCGAAGCTCACAACTCCGGTTACACTGTGCATCCGGGAGGTACAAAAATGTATCAAGACATAAAAAGCCACTATTGGTGGAATGGTTGAAGAGGGATGTGGCGGATTATGTTATGAAGTGCGCCGTGTGTCAGCAAGTTAAAGTAACATCAACGGCCAGGAGGATTATTAAAGCCACTACCTATCCCCGAATGGAAGTGGGATCAGATTTCAATGGACTTTGTGTGTGGATTCCCGAGAACCTCCACTGGATGTGATGCAGTCTGGGTAATAGTGGATCGTTTGACGAAGTCAGCACACTTCCTACCAATTAATATGACCTATTCGTTGGACAAATTGGCTAGGATCTACATCAAGGAGATTGTGCGACTCCATGGTATTCCAGCGGGAATCATTTCAGATCGGGATCCAAGGTTTGTTTCGAAGTTCTGGACGAGCTACAAAAGAGCCTAGGCACCAAGTTGCATTTCAGTACTGCCTACCATCCTCAGACAGATGGACAGTCTGAGCGAACCATTCAGACCTTAGAGGATATGTTAAGCTTGCATATTGGAATTCAAAGGAAGTTGGGATAATCACATACCCTAATCGAGTTTGCCTATAACAATAGCTACCACTCAACCATTCAGATGCCACCCTAAGCCTTATATGGACGGCGTTGTAGGTCCCCTCTGTTTTGGGATGATGTGGAAAAGCTAGCTATTGGTCCTGAATTGGTTCAGGAAGCAGCTGATAAGGTCCGGGTTATTCAACAGAAAATGAAAGAAGCTCAAGACAGACAAAAGAGTTGGGCTGATCTGAAGAGAAGAGAACTGGAATTTCAAGTAGGCGATCATGTCTATTGAAGATAAACCCAATCAAGAGCATAAAGAGGATGCGGGCTCAAGGGAAATTAAGCCCAAGGTATATTGGACCCTTTGAATTTTGGAAAGAGTGGGAGATTTGGCCTATCGGCTAGCCTTACCGCCAAGCTTGTCGGGAGTTCATAATGTGTTCCACGTATCAGTGTTAAGGAAGTATGTACCTGACCCTGAGCGGATAGTGGAGTTGGAACCCATTCGGTTAAAGAATCTCACATACGAAGAGCATCCAGTAGAAATCTTGGATAAGAAAACTCAGAAGCTTCGGAATAAAGAGATCCGATATGTTAAAGTATTGTGGAGAAACCACGCTTCTGAGGAAGCAACTTGGGAATCAGAAGAAGAAAACCGAAGGAAATACCCTGAGTTGTTTGAGGATCAAGGTACGTCAGTTCAGTTTTGAAGACAAAACTCTTTTTAAGGTGGGTAGGTTGTAAACCCCGGTTTTTCAAGTAGTCAAGATAACCCTAGAACCGGAAACCAAAACCATAAACCAGAATAGCTCAAGCCTGGTGTAAGTCCTCGAATTTTTGGATCCAAATTAAAGACCTAAACCTTAATCGAAAGTCAAAACGGATCCTTAAGTCAACAAAACCCTAGTTTACCGTAACCGTTTAACTTCGGCATTGCCGTTTTCTCTAGCCCTAGAAAACGAAGTTGGAAAAATTAGCTACAATGGTTCATAATAGTTATAGGTTGCGTAAAAATATCAGACTAAAGAATTTCGAGTGTCCTTTAAACCTGATCGGACATAGTTCTTGAAAAACATGTCCGGAAGCCCGGAATAGGAAAATTATTCCGAATATACCGTTAGACTCGTAAAAATATAAGATTTCCAAAAATATCAATTTCGTAATTTTTCGGTAGCTAGAAATATCAGATATCGCTTTTATACGCGTATTTTCTTACTACCGGCATTAAATTGTCATGTCTACTTTTACATTACACTATTTTCTACTATTCTACACTATTCATCTATCTCTACTTTTTCTTACAACCTATTCTTACAAGCCATACACCTACTTTTACACATTTTCATTTCCAATACAACTTCACATCTTTCATTTCTTACTTTTAATTAACAAAATAACAAAAAAAAAATTTCTCTCCTCCCAATACCCAAATGCGCCGGCCACCCCTCTCATGCATCATTTGTTTGTTTTTCAATTATTTAATTAACACAAATTATCTCCCACATTTTCCTATAAATACCCCCTCATACCTTCACTTCTTTCACACCACTTCTATACTAAAGTTACTCTCTCAAAATCTCTCAAGAATTTCTCTCCAAGAAGTTCTTCCCAAGAATTCTCTTTAGCTCATCTCCTTTAGGTAAAAATTCTTCAAGAAGCTCATGTTCATCTACTTAGTATGAACTTAATGTAGGTTTTCTAAAACCATGAAGGTTAAGAAAGCAACATTAGGTTCATATTTTGTTTTTGTTCATAATCATAATTTCTTTATGTTCATTTATGTTTCTTTTATGTTCATTACTATCTAACATATCTATATAGCTATATATATTATTTAGAGCATATAAGCTCATTGTCTTGCAATTTATTTATCTTCTCATTTAATTTACTTCAATGCAATTTATTTATTTCAAGTTGTTTTAAGACTAGTCATTCTAGTCTTAGACTTGTCCTCATCAAGTCAAAACAATTCTTTTTCTTTCTTTTTCGGGACTAGTCTTTTTTAGTCCCGAGGGTACCTTGATGAAGCTAAGGTCCCAATACTTGAATTATTTCTTTATATGATTATTCATTTAAGTTATTATGTTCTTTTCATATTTTCATAGTTTATGATTCATATTCATGCATGAACATAATGTTTTTGTCTCAACAAAAATTTAATAAAGAAGTGTTTTCTTAAACTAAAGGTTCATTTTAAATAAATTAGATTTCTTAGAAACCCAAGAACATGCTTGGAAAGGTTTTTCTCAAATAAACAAAAGATTTCATGAAAAACTTATCTTTCATCAAGAATTAGAAATTCTTTTGAAATCATTATAAAGCAACAAAAGTATCATTTTCAAAGTTGTTTAGAAAATAAAACTACTCCTTAAGATTTAAAGTAACTACAAGAGATTAATTTTAGAAATATTCATCTCAAATAACTCAAGAATCCTTCCAAAAGTAAATGAGTATTCAATAAGATCTCAAGTTCAAGTCTTTTAAAACCTTACTTTTTATAAGTTGAGACAACTTCATTTACTTCATACATTTGTCATGAGTCATTACATATATATATACCTTCAAAAGTTTACAAATACTTAAATAATTATCTTTTCAAATGAGCTTTGTTTTCAATAAGGAAAGCAAGTCTTTGTAAATTCGTGGCAAATCTGGTCGCTATCTTTTCGGAACCCAAACGACCTAGTTTTATGAAAATAAGCTTAGGAATGCGTAGATCTTTTCGAGTAGGTAGAAAACGGTATATTATACGCGAAATTCCGAGTTAAAATGAGCAAGTTATGGCCATTTTAAGTTGGAATTTCCCCTTTTATATTTCGATTTTAAGAAAAGAAAATTAAATCTTCAAGAATAGAAGTCTTATGAAAGACTCATTTGGGTATTTCATCTTGTTTAGGTGACGAGGGACCCGAGATCGTCTATCCGGAGGACTACTTTGATTAGATCCACCGATATGGAGTGAGTTAATTCTTTTCCTAAGTTCATTTCCTTGATTGTGCTTGTAATTAGTAGCACTAGAAAATTAGGAAAAGATAAAGAACAATTGTCATGAAATAATTGTTGAATGAAAGTTAAGTATATCGAAAGACGATATGTTAAATAAAGTGTGACTTATGTATTGAGATGATGAAATTATGGATGATCGCCTTTAATATGAAATTCCAACTTATATGGTTAAATGTTAATGAAATTTATTCATGCATATCATATACATAAGTCGCATTTGTTCACTACTTTTCTTCGTGTGGGGAAACGAGGAAAGGGTAGTGGTGGCTGGTAGGAGCCGGTAAGTCTACATGGTGGCTAGTAGGAGCCGAAAGTCTACAGGGCAAGCAGGAGCCGGTAAATCTGCAGAAATGATGGTCGTATGGGCCTGTAACCTCCCAACCCTTGTCATGGAGGGCGTTAAATCCATGCTACACTTGATTTCCGGTTAATCATGTGTATCTTGCTTGTTCATATGATTGGTGCATTTTCATATGCTTTGATTAAATACTTGGTTGATTTTTGGAAATGTCTTATAGTTGGAATTATCTCACTAAGCTAGTCATGCTTATACCCTTATAGTTTTCTATTACAGTATGATTACCTATGGTTGGCCCCGAGGAGCCCGTGCCAGGTACGAGTGTAAGCTACTAGGAGTTTTTGGAGGAAGTTTATGTATTTTAGTTTTGAACATAGACTTCTAGGAAAAATCTCTATAGTAGACTTATGTAGTAGATATGTTTATTTTGATATTAGTATTTTGATTAAAGACTTTAAGGCAGGGGAATGCCCTAAGATGATGTACGAATTTATGATGAAATGAAGATCTTATGATTATCTATTTAAGTTCATGCTTGCTTTTGCTATCTATTTAAACGTAACACCCCTATGAGTCTCCTACTATCTTGGAAGCACGCCTTGCATATGATATCGAAGCTCCTGCATGACTACAGTTCGTCATTCATTAGCTTTACTATTATATGCGGCGGACTACCACGTTTAGGGTACCCTCTGGGGCGTGATAGTTTAAGTTGGTATCAGAGCGCAAGTTTTATATATATAAGATAGTAGAAATAAACCTTAAGATAGATAGTAACAAGATAGAACTCTAGCTTAAGAGCTGATCCCCTTTTGTTTTCCTTGATAGCTGACTTTCCCTGAGGTTAAGGAAAAATCCCGACATTTCCTTAAGGACCATGACGAGACCTTCGTGAACTACCGCCTTAGACTAAGGGTTCTGTGTGAGGAGTTCGCGTTAGTTGGAAGGCCTAGGACCGCCCGCGAAATGTTTAAGTTATGGAAAAGAGGACTGAGACATTCCCTGTGGAGGAACTTGCCCCAGGAGCTGAGATTTGACGCTGTAAGCAATCGAGATGGAGTGACGTAGAAATTATCTATGTGGTCGAAAGAATGATGGTTTTCATGTATCGGGAGACCATGCTACAGCAAATGACCTTCATTTAAAAATGGGAGAAGGACGACAGGAACCAGACTTCCGGACTTGGAACAAGCTAGGACCCCTGTACATCTACGCACATGATGAGTTGGCAGATCATACGGACTGGCTAAAGGCAGATGCTGAAGATCGATTTTATTGGTATGCCGCTTACCGACAATTGTCCCTACGCCATCGGAGTACAACACTCAGCCCAACTCCGTTGGAATGCAACTAGATGTTATCCCGACGAGGACTTCATCATGGAAAGCCCAAGCAAACGAAGGAAATGGAGAGACAAACGGTAGCCCGAAGGAGATCCGAACGAGGACTCGGAGCCTGAGGAGACCCAATCTGCATCTCTCTGGGAAGACAGCCCTTTGATCCCCAATCAAGCACCTCCCCGAAGGTTGAGCCAAGACGTACCAATGGAGACCGTTGCAAGGAATAACCCCGTAATGATTTCCGATTCTGAGGAGGAGGGAAGAAGGAACAATGTTTTTGATCCAAATAGGTTCCTGAGAAGCAGATCCCAGACCCCCACAATGGCAATGGCACCAGAGGAGGAAGAAGAACCGAAGAAACGAATGGCACAACCCATGGAGAGAGGATTTCCGTGCATGACGAAGTTTGGCCGTCTCAAGCAGAGATCACCTCACGATACCGAGGAAAGAGAATGACTGTGAGTCAATACCTACGACAATTCGTCAAACGACACAAAGGATCCACTAGCAGGAGTGCGAACCCAGCACCGTCCCCGTAAGAAGATTGAAGGAATGGAGAAGGGAGCATAACCCAACAAGTCCAACCTAGCTTTTTCCTAGGCTTATCTTTGTTTTAATGCATTATGTTTTGCTTTTCTATGTTTTATTTGAACAATTATCTTTTGATGGGAATGGTTTCCACCTTCTCAAGGTTATGTAAGAATTATTAATTTCCTCCTTTTGAATGCAAGTATTTTATTTGATGATTTCTGGATTTGATTGCTTTAATTATTTTCTATGCAATTCCGATATTTTCGATCTCTTTAAAAGTCTAAAACTAGAGTAATTAACAGACGTGGTAGGAGAGGTAGAAGACGCGAACGTCGCGCCTCTAATAATATACCAGCAGAACCAGAGAATCCCCCGGTAGAACAACAAGCCCCAAACCCTCCGCCAAATCAACAAGGAGATGTGTGGGCCGCCATCAACCAACTAACAGGGTTGGTCAATAATTTCATGCAGCGTGCACAAAACGTACCACCGCCTGCTGCAAATGCACCAAGCAACCGTTGAGGCACCTGCAGCTCCAGAAGCTGAGTCTCATACCGTTCCTTTGCACACACCACGCGCCTCGACCTTATAGAAGTTCCTTGCCAGACTTCATAAAAAGCAACAGGTACTTCGACGGAAATTTTGGAAAGCCAGACGAGGCTGAAGACTGGCTAGCCCAGATAGAAAGGTCGTTCGCCGCTATGAAGTTCCCCATCATTTGCGCCTGGACTATGGCACGTACATGTTGCGGTTCAATGCCAGGGTATGGTGGGAGTCGAAAAGCAGGAATTGTTGCCACCCGTGACCTGGGCAGCTTTTCGTAAGAGTTTCTGGACAACTACTTCCCTGGAGCTTAAGAGTTCAGTATAGTGGAGACTTTCTCCATATATCCCAAAAAGGAAGGACATAGAACAGTACGAGACGGAGTTTAGCGACTGCTCCAATACGCACCTGAGTCCTTCAAGCATAGTGAGGAGCTGAAGAGGCAAGTGTTTCTGAGTGGCCTGGATGAAGATATAAGGATGCGTCTGGAAGAATTAGACTTGAGGACCCTCCGAGAATTAGTAGAAAGGGCTCGTATCATTGAGGGCAAAGAAGAGGAAGAGCAAAGCCCCTAAAAGGAAGACTTTCGTGTTCGGAAAAAGAACTCAAGATAGCTACAACCCCAGCTTCTAAAGCAAAAAGTTTAAACCTTTCCACAGCTTCAGAGGAAGTGTTAATAACAACA
The DNA here is from genome assembly GCA_024138025.1 of Combretum micranthum. NCBI lineage: Eukaryota > Viridiplantae > Streptophyta > Magnoliopsida > Myrtales > Combretaceae > Combretum > Combretum micranthum. The sequence continues at coordinate 21,700 of JAMXBD010005058.1, forward strand.
AGGAGACACCAGAGATCAGTGTGACATGCTGGAAATGCAAGAAGGAACACTACCCAAAGAGATGCCCACTGCTGCAACACAAATGCTACTTTTGTGGAGACCCCAGTCACAAGATAGGAGATTGCCCAAAGAAGGCTTCTACCGTTTGCTTCTTTTGCAAGCAAACTGGGCACTTCGCCAATGAATGCCCACAAAGGAAGAATGCACCAACAAGACCGTTTGGTTCTACGGGAGGAGCAGCACCAGCAAAGAATGGAAATGGAGGAAGCAACTCGAATCGGACTGGAGCAGCTGTCCACGGAATGAGGATATACAACTTGGAAGGACAGTGGGTATGCGAGGAGTCCGATGATGAAGGAGCAGAGCTAGCAGCCGTAGATGGAGATTATGGCTCAGATTTTGGATTGGTAACAGGTCAGGATCGAAACCCTTTCTTTTAAAGCAAGTTATTAAGTTTCCTACGTTCAATCCCTATGCTACAAGTTTTATACCTGCATTAGCTTAAGTATACCAGTCTCGTAATTAGTATAAAAATTCGAGTGCAGGGCACATATGTAGGCTAGTCAACCCGCTTATGCTTTGTTCGATACGGGAGCTACCCATTCTTTTATCACCGTTAGCCTGGCTAAACAAATTGGGTTACCCATAGATACTATTGCTACCGGTTTTCGAGTTAAGACCCCCACCGGAAGCATAGTAACGACAAAGGAAATGCTTAAAGGCTGTCCAATGGAGATACAGGAAGTCACTCCAAGTGTGACCTAATAATCTTAGAGAATGAGTAAATACGAAGTAATCTTGGGTATGAGTTGGTTAACATCCGTCAAAGCCTTAGTAGATTGCAGACAAAAGGAAGTGAAGTTTAAGGACCAAAATGAATGTGAAGTGATATTTAGAGGAGAATCCACGGTGAAGTTAAATTCGTTCAAGTTAATGGACGACAAGGAAATCAACCTTAGTAACCTAGATGAAGAAGAAGAAGAAAAGCCTGAGCTTGGATCCATACCCGTGGTCAATAAGTTTCCATATGTGTTTCCAAACGAATTGCCCGGATTACCACCAAAGAGAGAGATCGATTTTGAAATCGACCTATTAGTCAATATAGAACCAATCTCAAAGGCACCCTATCAGATGGCACTAGTAGAGCTTAAGGAGTTAAAGGTTCAGTTGCAAGACTTGTTGGATCAAGGTTTATCCGACCAAGCGTATCACCTTAGGGAGCACCAGTGTTATTCGTAAAGAAGAAGGATGGTTTCATGCGCTTGTGCATTGACTATCGGGAGCTAAACAAAGTCACCATCAAGAACAAGTATCCACTCCCAAGGATAGATGACCTTTTCGATCAACTTCAAGGAGCAAGTGTCTTTTCAAGGATCGATCTACGATCAGGATACCACCAGTTGAGGATTAGACCTGAAGATGTACCGAAGACAGCTTTCAGAACTCGTTATGGACACTACGAGTTTCTAGTGATGCCTTTTGGATTAACCAACGCACCAGCAGCTTTCATGGATCTCATGAATCGAGTATATAAGCCCCTGTTGGACAAATGCGTAATAGTCTTCATCGACGATATTCTATCTACTCAAGACGAGAGCAACATGAGGAACACTTAAGAATGGCATTACAGACCTTGCGTGAGCATAAGTTGTACGCCAAGCTATCTAAGTGTGACTTTTGGTTGATCGTATATCTTTCCTAGGACATGTGATATCTGGAGAAGGAATATCGGTAGACCCTGAGAAGATCAAGGCAGTGATGGATTGGAAACAACCTAAAACTGTGACTGAGGTGAGAAGTTTCCTTGGTTTGGCTGGATATTATAGGAAGTTTGTGAAGAATTTTTCAACCATCGCCAAGCCCCTCACTCAGTTAACCCAAAAGGAGGAGAAGTTCATTTGGACGGATAAGAGAGAACAAAGTTTCCAGGAGCAAAAGAAAAGACTTGTCTTTGCCTCAGTTCTAATTCTACCGGACCCCGAGAAGTCCTATACAGTGCACAGCGATGCTTCGAGGAATGGCCTCGGATGTGTACTGATGCAGGATGGGAAAGTGATCGCTTATGCATCTCGACAACTCAGACCCCATAAGCAAAATTATCTTACCCACAATTTGGAGTTGGTCGTCGTTGTTTTCGCACTCAAGTTATGGAGGCATTACCTATATGGACAAAGGTGTGAAATCTACACAGACCATAAGAGTCTCAAGTACCTATTCACACAAAAGGAGTTGAATATGCGGAGATGGTTGGAGCTCATTAAGGATTACGACCTTGGAATCAATTATTGTCCAGGGAGAGTGAATGCAGTTGCAGATGCCCTAAGTAGGAAAAATTATGGAGAAGTTGCTTCTTTGCTCACGATAAGAGAGAGTTGATAAAGGAGTTTGAAAGAATGAGCATTGAATTCATTGGGCAAAGTGTGGAAGTAGAATTGCCAACCTTGTTTTGGAACCCACCTTGGTGGAAAGAATCAAGGAAGCCCAGCGATATGACGAGCGATCTGAAGATCAAGAAGAGGTACAGGAAGGAAGATACACAGATTTTTCCATAGATGAGGACGAAGTGGTGAGGATGAAAGGCAGATTATGTGTTCCGGATGATGAGGACATAAGAAAGGAAATCATGGAAGAAGCACATCACTCCGGATACACCATGCACCAGAGGAACGAAGATGTACCAGGATCTAAAGAGCCACTATTGGTGGAACGGCATGAAGAGAGACGTAGCGTAGCAGACTTTGTGTTGAAATGTCCCACGTGCCAACAAGTAAAAGTAGCACCAAAGGCCTGGTGGACTTCTGAAACCCTTGCCAATACCTGAGTGGAAATGGGACCAAATCACGATGGACTTTGTGTGGATTGCCAAACGACGGCTGGATATGATGCGATTTGGGTCATCGTGGATCGATACGAACGGCACATTTCCTTCCAATGAACATGACGTACTCTATGGATAAGTTGGCAAGAATACATAAGAGAAATAGTACGATTGCATGGAGTACCCTGGAATAGTCTCCGACCGGACCCAAGGTTTGTATCCAAATTTTGGACAAGTTTGCAGAAATGTATGGGAACTAAGCTACATTTCAGTACGGCTTATCACCCTCAGACGGATGGTCAATCGGAGAGGACAATACAAACATTGGAGGATATGCTGCGAGCCTGTGTGATAGAGTTCAAAGGTAGCTGGGACGCACACCTACCTTTGGTAGAATTTGCCTACAACAACAGTTACCATTCCACGATCCAAATGCCACCCTATGAAGCTTTGTATGGGAGAAGATGTCGGTCACCTTTGTTTTGGGATGACGTAGAAAAATTAGGTATCGGACCTGATTTAGTACAAGATGCGGCCGACAAGGTGGGAATCATCCGACAAAAGATGAAGGAGGCACAAGATAGGCAAAAGAGTTGGGCGGATATGAAAAGACGTACACTTGAGTTTGAAGTTGGAGACCACGTGTACTTGAAGGTAAACCCCATCAAAAGTATTCACCGAGTTCGAGCACAAGGGAAGTTGAGCCCACGTTATGTTGGACCTTTTGAAGTGCTGGAAAGAGTAGGAGATCTTGCTTACCGTCTGGCACTACCTCCTAGCCTATCTGGAATTCACAACGTTCCACGTGTCCGTTCTACGGAAGCATGTGTCAGACCCTACCAGGATTGCAGAATAGAACCTGTTCAGCTGAAAGAAAATCTCACACGAGGAACACCCGGTTCAGATCCTAGATCACAAGGTGCAGAAGCTTCGGAACAAAGAAATCAAGTATGTGAAGGTTCTATGGAGAAACCATTCACATGAAGAAGCAACCTGGGAGGCAGAAAGCGATACGCCAGAAGTACCCAAGTCTGTTCAAGGAATCAGGTATGAATTTCAAGTTTTGAGGACAAAACTTTCTTTAAGGGGGGTAGGTTGTAAGTCCCCGAATTTTTTGGATCCAAATTAAAGACTAAACCCTAATCGAAAGTCAAACGGATTCTTAAGTCAACCAAAACCCTAGTTTACCGTAACCGCTTAACTCCGGCATTGCCGTTTTCTCTAGCCCTAGAAAACGAAGTTGGAAAAGTTATAATGGTTCGTAATAGTTATAGGTTGCGTAAAAATCAGATTGAAGAATTTCGAGTGTCCTTGAACCCGATCGGACATAGTTCTTGAAAAACGTGTCCGGAAGCCGGAATAGGAAAATTATTCCGAATATACCGTTAGACTCGTAAAAATATAAGATTTCCAAAAATATCAATTTCGTAATTTTTCGGTAACTAGAAATATCAGATATCGCTTTTATACGTATTTTCTTACTACTACCGGCATTAAATTGTCATGTCTACTTTTACATTACACTATTTCTACTATTCTACACTATTCATCTATCTCTACTTTTTCTTACAACCATACACCTACTTCTTACACATTTTCATTTCCAATACAACTTCACATCTTTCATTTCTTACTTTTAATTAACAAAATAACAAAAAAAATAAATTTCTCCCCTCCAATACACCAAATGCGCCGGCCACCCCTCTCCATGCATCAATTTTTTTTTTTCAATTATTTAATTAACACAAATTATCTCACATTTTCCTATAAATACCCCTCATACCTTCACTTCTTTCACACCACTTCTATACTAAAGTTACTCTCTCAAAATCTCTCAAGAATTTCTCTCCAAGAAGTTCTCTTTATTTAGCTCATCTCCTTTAGGTAAAAATTCTTCAAGAAGTCTTCATGTTCATCTACTTAGTATGAATTAATGTGTGTTTTCTAAAACCATGAAGGTTAAGAAAGCAACAATAGGTTCATACTTTGTTTTTGTTCATAATCACAATTTCTTTATGTTCATTTATGTTTCTTTTATGTTCATTACTATCTAACATATCTATATAGCTATATATACTATATATATATTATTTAGAGCATATAAGCTCATATCTTGCAATTTATTTACTTTCATGCAATTTACTTCAATGCAATTTATTTATTTCAAGTTGTTTTTAAGACTAGTCATTCTAGTCTTAGACTTGTCCTCATCAAGTCAAAACATTTTCTTTTCTTTTCGGGACTAGTCTTTTCTTAGTCCGGGGTATCTTGATGAAGCTAAGGTCCCAATACTTGATTATTTTTTATATGTTTATTCTTTAAGTTATTATGTTCTTTTCATATTTTCATAGTTTATGATTCATATTCATGCATGAACATAATGTTTTTGTCTCAACAAAAATTTAATAAAGAAGTGTTTCTTAAACTAAAGGTTCATTTTAAATAAATGGATTTCTAAGAAACTCAAGAACATGCTTGGAAAGGGTTTTTCTCAAATAAACAAAAGATTTCATGAAAAACTTATCTTTCATCAAGAATTAGAAATTCTTTTGAAATCATTATAAAGCAACAAAAGTATTATTTTCAAAGTTGTTTAGAAAATAAAACTACTCCTTAAGATTTAAAGTAACTACAAGAAGATTAATTTTAGAAATATTCATCTCAAATAACTCAAGAATCCTTTAAAAGTAAATGAGTATTCTAATAAGATCTCAAGTTCAAGTCTTTTAAAACCTTACTTTTTATAAGTTGAGACAACTTCATTTACTTCATACATTTGTCATGAGTCATTACATATATATATACCTTCAAAAGTTTACAAAATACTTAAAATTTATCTTTTCAAATGGCTTTGTTTTCAATAAGGAAAGCAAGTCTAGTAAATTCGTGGCAAATCTGGTCGTATCTTTTCGGAACCCAAACGACCTAGTTTTATGAAAATAAGCTTAGGAATGCGTAGATCTTTCGAGTAGGTAGAAAACGGTATATTATACGCGAAATTCCGAGTTAAAATGAGCAAGTTATGGCCATTTTAAGTTGGAATTTCCCTTTACGATTTTTACCGCGATTTTAAGGAAAGTTAGAATCTTCAAGAATAGAAGTCTTATGAAAGACTCATTTGGGTATTTCATCTTGTTTAGGTGACGAAGGGACCCGAGATCGCTATCCGGAGGACTACTTTATTAGATCCACCGATATGGAGTGAGTTAATTCTTTTCCTAAGTTCATTTCCTTGATTGTGCTTGTAATTAGTAGCACTAGAAAATTAGGAAAAGATAAATGAACAATTGTCATGAAATAATTGTTGAATGAAAGTTAAGTATATCGAAAGACGATATGTTAAATAAAGTGTGACTTATGTATTGAGATGATGAAATTATGGATGATCGCCTTTATTATGAAATCAACTTATATGGTTAAATGTTTAATGGAAATTTATTCATGCATATCATATACATAAGTTGCATTTGTTCACTACTTTTCTTCGTGTGGGGAAACGAGGAAAGGGTAGTGGTGGCTGGTAGGAGCCAGTAAGTCTACATGGTGGCTAGTAGGAGCCGAAAGTCTACAGGGCAAGCAGGAGCCGGTAAATCTGCAGATAATGATGGTCGTATGGGCCTGTAACCTCCCAACCCTTGTCATGGAGGGCGTTAAATCCATGCTACACTTGATTTCCGGTTAATCATGTGTATCTTGCTTGTTCATATGATTGTGCATTTTCATATGCTTTGATTAAATACTTGGTTGATTTTGGAAATGTCTTATAGTTGGAATTATCTCACTAAGCTAGTCATGCTTATACCCTTATAGTTTTCTATTACAGTATGATTACCTATGGTTGGCCCCGAGGAGCCCCGTGCCAGGTACGAATGTAAGCTACTAGGAGTTTTTGGAGGAAGTTTATGTATTTATAGTTTTGAAAATTTACTTATGAGTACTCATTTGAACCGAAATAAAATGAGGATTTCAAAAATATATTTTTCATAATTTTCCGGTTTATGAAAAATACAGTTATAGCCTTTTTATTCGTATTTCCTTACTACCGGAAATCAAATTGTCTTGTCTACTATTCTTCACTATTCACAAGTACCACCTATACTACCTATTTGTACACTCTATAATTCAACCCTTACCATCACTCAAATCAATCTCTTTTCCAAATACTTTTTGTCCCTTAAATTCAATACAAGTTATGACAATTACACATCAAAGTTAATCAATCAAATAAAGTAAAAATCAAACTTTTTCTTCCCCCCCACAAGCACATTGGCCGGCGTGAATTGCACCCCCCCCTTCCCCCCACCCCCCCCAAGCTCCATTCTACAAATTTTTTTTCAATTTATTCTACTCATTTAACCTAATTTCAATGCTATATAAAACTACTTTTTTCTCTCTCTCTCTTCATTCTTTTACTTTTCAAGTTTTACAAGTGTAAAAGCTCTCAATTCTCTCCCCATTCCCCCTCCTTGCCGTGAGCTAAAGTCCCCCCACACACATACAACTTTCCATTCCTCTTTTTCATCTTCTATTTTACTTCATGTAAGTGAACTTTTACTCCTT